>JADBJO010000137.1:590000-595000 GCA_016801955.1 Conus betulinus | reverse complement strand
CCACACCCCCAGTCCCCCCCCCCCCCCCCCCCCCCCTCCCCCCCCCGCCCCCCTTCACCAGCCTGTCATCTCATGTTGCCGCACAGCAATGGCAAACAAGAGGAGACAAAACACACACACAAAAGAATAAATTTCATAAATAAATAAAAATAAAATAAAATGAAAATAAGTTGCAGCAATTAAAAAGGTTGATACAGGAAATATTTAAAGGATGAACACAAGAGGTAAAACAGGGAGAGTGGTGAAGGAGGGCCTGACAGAACTGAAGGACAAACATAGATGAAAAAAGGATGGAGGCAGAAAGGAGGGGAAAAACTGAAGAGAACGAACAATAGATGACAAAAGGATGGAGGGAGAGAGGAGGGGAAGAACTGAAGGACGAACAATAAATGAAAAGGGTTGGAGGGAAAAAAGGAGGGAAAAGAACTGAAGGATAAAAAACAGATAAAAGAAATATATAAGGATGGAGGGAGAAAGGATGGGAAGAACTGACGGATGAACAGAACAGATGAAAAAAAGGATGGAGGGAGAAAGGATGGGAAGAACTGAAGGACGAACAAAACAGATGAAAAAAAGGATGGAGGGAGAAAGGATGGGAAGAACTGAAGGACGAACAAAACAGATGAAAAAAAGGATGGAGGGAGAAAGGATGGGAAGAACTGAAGGACGAACAAAACAGATGAAAAAAAGGATGGAGGGAGAAAGGATGGGAAGAACTGAAGGACGAACAAAAACAGATGAAAAAGGATGGAGGGAGAAAGGATGGGAAGAACTGAAGGACGTACAAAACAGATGAAAAAGGATGGAGGGAGAGAAAAAGGATGGGAAGAACTGAAGGATGAACAAAAGAGAGACGAAAAAGGATGGAAGGAGAAAGGAGGGGAAAGAACTGAAGAACGAAAATAGATGAAAAAAGGATGGAGGGAAAAAGGAGGGGAACGAAGGATGAACAAAAGAGATGAAAAAAAGGATGGAGGAAGAAAGGAGAGGTACGAAGGATGAACAAAAGAGATGAAAAAAAAGGATGGAGGAAAAAAGGAGAGGAACAACTGAAGGACGAACAAAAGAGATGAAAAATGGATGGAGGGAGAAAGGAGGGGAAAGAACTGAAGGACAAAAGGATGAACAATAGATGAAAAAAGGTGGAGGGAGGGAGAAAGGAGGGGAAAAAAAAACTGAAGAATGAACAAAGAGATGAAAAAGGATGGAGGGAGAAAGGAGGGAAAAAAAACTGAAGGATGTACAAAAGAGATGAAAAAAGGATGGAGGGAGAAAGGAGGGAAAGAAGAAACTGAAGGATGAACAAAAGAGATGAAAAAAGGATGGAGGGAGAAAGGAGGGAAAGAAATGAAGGACAAACAATAGATGAAAAAGGATGGAGGGAGAGAAAAAAGGGGGAAAGAACCGAAGGACGAACAAAACATATGAAAACAAGGATGGAGGGAGAAAGGAGGGAAGAATTGAAGGACGAACAAAACAGATGAAACAAGGATGGAGGGAGAAAGGAGGGAAAGAACTGGAGGACGAACAAAACAGATGAAAAAGGAACGAGAAAGAAAGGACGGAAGAAAGAACTGAAGGACGAACAAAAAACAGATGAAACAAGGATTGAGGGAGAAGGAGTGAAGAACTGAAGGACGAACAAAACAGATGAAACAAGGATAGAGGAGAAAGGAGGGAAGAAATGAAGGACGAACAAAACAGATGAAAAAGGATGGAGGGAGAAAGGACGGACGAACTGAAGGACAAACAAAACAGATGAAAAAGGATGGAGGGAGAAAGGAGGGAAGAACTGAAGGCCGAACAAAACAGATGAAAAAGAATGGAGGGAGAAAGGAGGGAAGAACTGAAGGACAAACCAAAGAGATGAAAAAGGATGGAGTGAGAAAGGAGGGGAAGAACTTAAGGACGAACAAAACAGATGAAAAAGGATGGAGGGAGAAAGGAGAGACAGAAGTGAAGGACGAACAAAACAGATGAAACAAGGATGGAGGGGAGGGAGGTGGGGAAGGGGGAAGAACTGAAGGATGAATAAAGAGATGAAAAAAGGATGGAAAGAGAATGGAGGGAAAGACTGAAGGACGAATAAAAGAGATGAAAAAAGGGTGGAGGGAGAAATGAGGGAAAGAACTGGAGGACGAACAAAGGAGATGAAAAAAAATGGAGGGAGAAAGGAGGGGAAGAACTGAAGGACAAACAATAGATGAAAAAGGATGGAGGGAGAAAGGAGGGAAAGACTGAAGGACAAATAAAAGAGATGAAAAAAGGGTGGAGGGAGAAATGAGGGAAAGAACTGAAGGACAAATAAAGAGATGAAAAAGGATGAAAGGAGAGAGGGAAAGAAGTAAAGGACGAAAGAAGAGATGAAAAAAGATGATGGAGGAAGAAAGGATGGAAAGAAGTAAAGGAAAGAAGAAAAAGAGATGGAAAAAAAAGAATGGAGGAAGAAAGGACGGAAAGAATTAAAGGACGAATAAAGAGATGAAAAAAGGATGGAGAAAGAAAGGAGGGCAAGACTGAAGGACGAACAAAAGAGATTAAAAAAAAAAAAAAAATTTTTAAAGGAGGGAAGGAGAAAGGAGGAAAAGAAGTAAAGGACGAATATACAGATGAAAAAAGGATGGAGGAAGAAAGGACGGAAGAAGTTAAGGACAAATAAAGAGATGAAAAAAGGATGGAGGGAGGAAGAAAGGACGGAAGAAGTTAAGGACAAATAAAGAGATGAAAAAAGGATGGAGGGAGAAAGGAGGGAAAAGAAGTAAAGGATAAATAAAGAGATGAAAAAGGATGGAGAAAGAAAAGAGGGAAAGAAGTAAAGGATGAACGAAAAACAGATGAAAGGGATGGAGGAAGAAAGGGGGGGGGGGGGGGGGGGGGGGGGGGGGGGGGGGGACCCAGAAAGTTTCCTTCTAACAACTGCAATAAAATGGACATCAATCAATAAATGACAGTGGGAAAAGACCAACGCCACCCCCCTCCTTTCCTTCACCCCTCCCCCCTCTCCCTCTCTCTTTCTCTCTCACTCTCTCTCTCTCTCACACACACACACACACACACACACACACACACACACACACACACACACACAGAGTTTCTGGTCGCTGCTATGGACAGATTAGGAACACTTAGTTTCCAACTCAAAGAGAACGATGCTATCCACTCGTTGTGCAACACCTTGGTAATAATGCAATGGTTACAGACAGCATCCACGGACCCTTTCCCACAGTCACAGACTGGACATAGGTTCACAGTGACCATCACTGACCGTTCTTCTACTGTCCAATTTGGACTGTCTAAGCTAGACCATCCAGGAGTCCATCAGACACAGGTTCTCAGTGACCATCACTGACCGTTCATCTACTGTCTGTCAGGGTTGGTCAGTCTTGCACACCCAAGTCACTGTCAGATCCTACACGCCCAAGTCACTGTTAGATCCTACACACCCAAGTCACTGTCAGATCCAACACCCTCAAGGTACTCCACTTCAGCATCAAGTCACAGTCAGATCCTACACACCCAAGTCACTGTTAGATCCTACACGCCCGAGTCACTGTCAGATCCAACACACCCAAGTCACTGTCAGATCCAACACACCCAAGTTACTGTCAGATCCTACACATCCAAGTCACTGTCAGATCCAACACACCCTCAAGGTACTCCACTTCTCTTTAGCATCAAGTCACTGTCAGATCCTACACACCGAAGTCACTGTCAGATCCAACACACCCTCAAGGTACTCCACTTTCTCCTTACCATCAAGTCACAGTCAGATCCTACATACCCAAGTCACTGTCAGATCCAACACACCCTCAAGGTGCTCCACTTCTCTTCAGCATCAAGTCACTGTGACTAGTGTCAGATCCTACACCCCCAAGTCACGGTCAGATTCAACACACCCTCAAGGTACTCCACTTCTCTTTAGCATCAAGTCACTGTCAGATCCAACACACCCTCAAAGTACTCCACTTCTCCTTACCATCAAGTCACAGTCAGTTCTCTCAATACCTTACCCACCCCCCACTTCTCTCTGCCTCCCAATCCGACTGCTCTATTTCTGTTGGTAGCTCTTTACTTTGTGGCATTCTGGGTCTTCCAAGATTCACCCTTTTCTAGGGGGCAGTCTATCTGACAGTCAAGAACAAACAGGCACATCTGCCTGCCTTTCAACAAAGCCAGCCATGAGACTGGATGGATGGATGACTGGATGGATGGATGACTGAATGGATGGATGACTGGATGGATGGATGGATGGATGGATGGATGGATGGATGGATGGATGGACTGATGGATGGATGGATGGATGGATGACTGAATGGATGGATGGATGGATGGAAGACTAGATGGATGGATGACTGGATGACTGGATGGATGGATGGAAGACTGGATGGATGGATGACTAGATGGATGGATGGAAGACTAGATGGATGGGTGACTGGATGGATGGATGGATGACTGGATGGATGGATGGACCATCTGCCAGAACTACAATGTACAGGGAAGAGTTTCCAAGTCAGCCTACCACACTGAGGAATGGACTGACAAGGGAAAGAGACAGGAAAGTCAACAATGCTTAGCTTATGAGGAGTCTCATCACCAACAGGATCTTTACAGGAGTTGCAAATGATCATAGACAACTAGACAGGTAGACAGATAGGCAGATAGATAACAGACAAACAGATAGACAGACACACACACACACAGACAGGCAAGATAGATTGGTAGATAGATAGACAGATAAATGATAGACTACAGACAGATAGATAAATAGACACACAGGCACACAGACAGACAGACTGATAAGTAGGTAGATAGACAGACAGACAGACAGACAGAGAAATACATCATTCATACATTCATCCACTTCCTGCATATGCACCCAAGCAGCCTGAGAGTGCCCGCCTCACCTGGTGAAAGCGGTCACGCACATACTGGATGCCATGCCGTGGTACGGCGCCTGCTGCATGTAGCGGGCCTGCTGCTCTGCCGTGCTGGGAGCTGCT
>JADBJO010000137.1:582500-585000 GCA_016801955.1 Conus betulinus | reverse complement strand
CACTCGGAGGGAAAACACACCCAACACTGAACTGTCCTCCACGACCATCCAGCCCATTACACAGTCACCTAAACTGTTGGAGGTTACACAAGGGTTCTGTGCACATCCCATGTGTAACAGGCAGATCACAGTTTGAACAAAACAGATGGCAGTTATCAACAACAGGTAGCATCTATCTTACATAACAGGCATCACTGCCATGACTGAGCATGGTCACAAAGCCAAATCCAAGTTTTTTTTCCAGAAGTTTCAAGGGGCACAAACGTTTGCTTTCCTTGTGCCCCCCGATTCTCCCAGTCCATCCTGCTGTCCACAACAGTGGAGTGTCTGATCAAGGCCCCTGGGGTGGTTCTTTTTGTGGACATCTGGCTCATACAGCTTTAATATCACCGATATTGTCACACTGTGTGTGTTTTGAGCAAAGTGGATTCGTTGTGATCAAGGCACTGGGTAAGTCTTCCTGTCAAGACACTGCTGTCATAACGCTTTTCGAAGACACAATCTGCATCAGCCAAGGCCAGGACAGCCACTCCAGGATTCCCCATGACTACTACATCCAGAACATCATTTCATTATATGTACCAACATCACTTAAGGTCTTTCTGTTGTCTTGGCTCTCTCCTCTTATCGCTGGGAAACAGAGAGAGACTGCCACAGCGGTGGTGACACCTCTCATCACTGATCTTCACAGTCCTGGAGACCGCCACAGGTCCACAGACAGAGCCTTGAAACATGACTGGCTGGTCTCAGCTCCAGCGCCACCCATGCCACAGTGCAGCCCATGGGACAGGCCACAGGGCTCCAGGCCATAACCAACTCTCTGCTGGTGGTCTCTACATGTCACACACAGTCCATCACCATGAGGCACATCACCCATAGCCTGTTATGAGGGGAGGTCTCTACCATGTCACACACAGTACATCACCACAGGGCACACATCACCCACAGCTTGTCATGAGTGGAGGTCTCTACCATGTCACACACAATCCATCTCCACAGTGCACACATCACCCACAGCCTGTCATGAGTGGGTCTCTACTCCCCCACAGCCTGTCATGAGTGGAGGTCTCTACCATGTCACACAGTCCATCACCATGAGGCACACATCACCCACAGCTTGTTATGAGTGGAGGTCTCTACCATGTGACACACAGTCCATCACCATGGGGCACACATCATCACCCTCCTGTCATGAGCAAAGGTCACTACCATGTCACACACAGTCCATCACCATGGGGCACACATCACCCACACGACCTGTCATGAATGGAGGTCTCTACCTGTCACACACAGTCCATCACCACAGTGTATACATCACCCACAGCCTGTTTTGTCATGAGTGGAGGTCTCTACCATATCACACACACACGCACACACACACACACACACAATCACCCATCCACAGCCTGTCATGAGTGGAGGTGTCTACCATGTCACACACAGTCCATGACCACGAGGCACACATCACCCACAGCCTGTCATGAGTAAAGGTCTCTACCATGTCACACATCCATCACCACACAGTCCATCACCACAGGGCACACACATCACCCACAGCCTGTCATGAGTAAAGGTCTCTACCATGTCACACACAGTCCATCACCACAGGGCACACATCACCCACAGCCTGTCATGAGTGGAGGTCTCTACCATGTCACACACAGTCCATCACCACAGGGCACACATCACCCACAGCCTGTCATGAGTAAAGGTCTCTACCATGTCACACACACAGTCCATCACCACAGGGCACTCATCACCCACAGCCTGTCATGAGTAAAGGTCTCTACCATGTCACACAGTCCACACCATGAGGCACGCATCCATCACCATGAGGCACCACGAGGCACATCACCCACAGCCTGTCATGAGTGGAGGTCTCTACCATGTCACACACAGTCCATCACCACAGGGCACTCATCACCCACAGCCTGCCATGAGTGGAGGTCTCTACCATGTCACCATGTCCATCACACAGTCCATCACCACAGTGCACACATCACCCACAGCCTGCCCATGCCATAGTGGAGGTCTCTCGCTCTCGCGGGGCTCTCTCTCTCTCTCTCTCTCTCTCATACACACCAGCCTCTCTCTCTCTCTCTCTCTCTCTCTCTCTCTCTCACACACACACACACACACACACACACACACACACACACACACACACACACACACACAGTCCATCACCACAGGGCACACACCCACCCATCCTCAGCCTGTCATGAGCTTCATGAACCACATACACATCCTTCCTTTCCTTCCTTTTTTCCCCAACAAATATCATCATCTCACTGGGGTAGGTGAAGCAGAGGTGAACAGTCAAAGCAGAAAGAAAGTGAAGGAAAAAAACACAGACACAGAAGAGAATACATCAGTAAGTCTCTCTCTCTCTCTCTCTCTCTCTCTCTCTCTCTCTCTCTCTCTCTCTCTCTCTCTCTCTCACACACACACACACACACACACACACACACACACACACTCACACTCTCTCTCCTCTCTC
>JADBJO010000137.1:572500-577500 GCA_016801955.1 Conus betulinus | reverse complement strand
AAGGAAAAACAACACACACACACACACACACACACACACACACACACACACACACACTCTCTCTCTCTCTCTCTCTCTCTCTCTCTCTCTCTCTCTCTCTCTCTCTCTCTCTCTCTCTCACACACACACACACACACACACACACACACACACACACACACACACACACACATACACACACTATTACGGCCAATTGTCTCTATCTTTTGACTCACCTCTGTTAATTAAATGAATCCATGTCATCACCCCTGTTTCCGTTGTCTGTCTGTAGATGTCCAGTTGTTCGATTGTGTTCGCACAAACACGCGTGTGTCTGTGCATGAGTGAGTGAGCGAGCGTACGTGCGTACGTGCGTGCGTGCGTGTGTGTGTGTGTGTGTGTGTGTGTGCGTGCTTGTTTGTGCACGCGCGCCCGTGCTTGCATGCGTGTGTGTGCGTGCGCGTGCTTGTGTACGTGTGTACGTGCGTACGCACATGCCTGTCTGCCGACTACTTTTAGCTGCCAACTACTCAGCTTCACTCTGGGTAGCAGGGGTGGAGGGGGTGAGGGTGGTTGGTATATAAATTACGCCTTTTTCTTTTTTTTTTTTTATAGATTTTCTGTCTCACTTGTAAGAAACGAACAGAAATAATAACGATTTTTTTTTTTTAAAAAACGTATATATATATATATATATATATATATATATATGTGTGTGTGTGTGTGTGTGTGTGTGTGTGTGTGTGTGTGTGTGTGTGTGTGCTTAGCAAAAAAAAAAGGTTTCAAATGCTAGTTACTCGCAGAAGCGAACATCCAGAGTAAACCAGAGAGCAAATCGTTCGCCAAATGGTGATAATCAGGCTGCAGACAGCCCGTATTTTATCCAAACCCCACCCCAGCCTTTTCCAACAACACCCCCCCCCCCCCCTTTCCCCCATCCTCCGCCCTACCCCACCTCTCTCTCTCTCTCTCTCTCTCTCCTCTCTCTCTCTCTCACACACACACACACACACACACACACACACACACACACACACACACACACGCACGCACGCACGCACGCACGCACGCACACTGAGAGAGAGAGAGAGAGAGAGAGAGAGAGAGAGAGAGAGAGAGAGAGAGAGAGAGATTTTCCTCATTGTATGTTTTTTTTTTTTTTTTTTTATGAGGGCATGATGTTCAAAAAAAAAAAAAAAAAAAAAAAAATCACAGCTTATTCTTCAACCCTCAATAACGATAATTATGACTTGACACACAAGATGATTTTGACTTGACACACAGTCAATGGGGAGAGAAGGGAACATACACGATAATTTTGACTTGACACAAGTCACATACACATACACACACCCACCACCACCACAACCCCTACTACCCACTGCATACAGAAGTTGCAGCCACGCCCCATTTATTTCATTTCATTTTCAACTTTGTTTTATTTCATTTATTTATCTATTTATTATTCATCATTATTTATCTATTCACTTGCTCATTTATTTTATTTGATTTATTTACTAATTTTTATATATATATATATATATATATATATATATATATATATATATATATATGTATAAGATTGTCCCTTACATTTTATACTATTTGCATAATGTTTTTAGTTTTCAGCAAATTTTTCTCTTCTCCACACTTTCGTTTTGTTTAATTCTACTACCTTTCGCTGGCTGCTTTGGGGGAGCTGTTGGATTCTTTTTTTTCGAACCCTTGGCGGTCAGAACACCCACAGAATTATGGACTGTGGTGTGTCTCTATTTGACGCCAAGAGCACAGACACAATCAGCCGTGTCTCCCTGATGAGTCCGATCCAGCGGACGAAACGCCTCAAAGCTGGCGATACATATAGATCTGCCTTCGAGAGGGACTGCGATAGTTTTTCATGCAGCTAGTGAAGGGTTTTCATATTTATGATATACATTTTCCCATTTACTTCATCTTCAATTTTTTTCCCTCTAAATTTCAAATCTTTGCCAAGTCATTACTATAATGATGAAAGAATTGTTAACCTGCACTTGTTTTCCCCCACTACTTAATTGTTCAGCATTATATATATATATATATATATATATATATATATATATATATATATATATATATAATTTCTATTACTGAATTTGTTTTAATTAATATATTTATAATATATATATATATATATATATATATATATATATATAGATATATAATTTCTTTTACTGAATTTTTTTTAAATTAATTCACTTACTTATTTCATTTACCATCGTTTCACACTCCCTCCCTTTCTTTTTTTTTTCTTTTTTCCCTCTTCCTCTCCCCGTAATCCCCTCGTTTCCGTCTGGCGGCCATTTTCAATTTGGAGACGAACAGGAGAAGCGCAGCTGAGTGGCTACATGTTCTTCTTGTCACTGTCCTAAATATTGTGAGTTTTTCACCTGAAGACCCAAAAGGTCGAAATGCATTGTGTCAAGGCCTGTGCTCGTTGTCTGTGTCCTTGGCGGAAACTAACCCCTCTCTTTTCAAATGTTGCTTTATTTTCCGCCCTCAGTCATTGTTTTGAAACTTAACACACACTGTCAATGGGGAGAGGAAGGAACATATATGATAATTTTGACTTGACTAAAGATAATTTTGACTTGACACACAGTCAATGGGGAGAGAAGGGAACATACATATTGACTTGACACGAGATAATTTTGACCTGACACACTCTGTCCATGGGAGAGAAGGGAAAGCGCAGCAAAGAGACTGACTAGGGTGTGGTCCCCGGGACAACACATGCCCCAAACATGGAGCTCATCTTGCTGACATCGTCCTCCACATTCTCCCTGCTGCCTCAGCACTCCACGACCACCGCACTGTTCTGACGTTCTGCTGACTCAATCAGGCCCAGGCTTGTGGGCGGGCAGTGCAGGGGCCAGGGGTTACCTCGACCTGCGGTCCGCCCATCGTCCACAGCCAGGCCGGCAGAGGACTGCAGTGTACGAGACAGGAAAGGTTCGGGGTGTCCAGGGAAGGCGGTACAGCCTCCTGGAACCCTGTCCTGTAATGCCTGATTCCTTTCCCTGCCTGAGGCTGCAGGGAAGGCGGCACAGCCTCTCGGAACCCTGTCCTGCAATGCCTGATTCCTTTCCCTGCCTGTGGTTCCAGGGAAGGCGGCACAGCCTCTCGGGAACCCTGTCCTGCAATACCTGATTCCTTTCCCTGCCTGTGGCTCCAGGGAAGGCGGCACAGCCTCTTGGAACCCTGTCCTGCAATGCCTGATTCCTTTCCCTGCCTTTGGCTGCACTGACAGAGTCACGTCATATCCTCGGCCTACAGAAAACCCAGATCAGTCAAAAGAACACAAATATAGTCCTCCTCCTCACAGCGGGAATTCAGTCTGAATCAGATCATACTCGCTAATAACGGCATGGGTTTTTTTTTTTTTTTTTTTTTTTTTTTTTGTTTCGTTTTGTTTAGTTCTGACTGCCAGCCGATATTGCTAAGCAGAATGTCACTGTTTGGCCTTTGCACACTTTCACGCTGAATAGAGCCTGATCGAATTGTATGTTGCTGTTCCTTTTTTCTGCACACTTTTTCTCTGGCGACATGCTGGTGGCGAAGTGTCACCTCTCTTCGATCGCCCGCTGTCTGGATGACAGACGTCTAGCAGGGCGTGCCCCCCGCACAGCTCATGGGATCCCTGACTAAGGTGTGTCCTCCACTTTCACTTCTCCTGCCCTGGCCTGCCCTTTTTTCTTCTCCTGTAGTCTGCTGTGGGCCACTTCTCGCCTGGCACAGGAAATTCCATCAGCGCAGCCTGAGCAGGCAGCAGTCAGCAGTCAGAAGTCAGAAGAAATCAGAGAAGGTCAGAGCCAGCAAAACCTGGACGTCATCATACAGTAACTGATATCACATGTTGTCTTGAGCCAGCTAGACCTGGACGTCATCATGCACTGACTGATATCACGTGTTGTCCTGTACTTCACCGTGGTTCAGCCACGTCTCCATACTGCAGACATCTGTGTGGAGAACAGCACGGCCAGCAAGACCAACACATCATCATACACTGACTGATATCAATGTTGTCCTGAGCCACCCAAAACCAGTACATCATCATACACTGACTGATATCAATGTTGTCCTGAGCCACCAAAACCAGCATGTCATCATACACCGACTGATATCAATGTTGTCCTGAGCCAACAAGACCAGAACATCATCCTACACTGACTGATATCAATGTTGTCCTGAACCAGCTAGACCCAACACGTCATCATACACTGACTGATATCAATGTTGTCCTGAACCAGCTAGACCAACACGCCATCATACACTGACTGATATCAATGTTGTCCTGAGCCAACAAGACCAACATGTCATCATACACTGACTGATATCAATGTTGTCCTGAGCCAACAAGACCAGAACATCATCCTACACTGACTGATATCAATGTTGTCCTGAACCAGCTAGACCAACACGTCATCATACACTGATATCAATGTTGTCCTGACCAGCAAAGACCAACACGCCATCATACACTGACTGATATCAATGTTGTCCTGAGCCAACAAGACCAACATGTCATCATACACTGACTGATATCAATGTTGTCCAGAGCCAGCAAGACCAACACGTCATCATACACTGACTGATATCAATGTTGTCCTGAACAAGCAAGACCAACACGTCATCATACACTGACTGATATCAATGTTGTCCAGAGCCAGCAAGACCAACACGTCACTATACATTGATCGATTGGAAATCTTGTGCTGGCACATATCCACCTCAAGTCACGGCCTCCAACCTCTCTGTCTCCCTCCCATCCCCACCCCCCAACCCACCCCTCCTGCAACTGAGCTCCCCCCCCCCCCCCCCCTCCCCCCCTTCAATTAAAAGGAGGCTCCTAGACAGGAACGGAAACTGGGCGAGATCACTGTGATGGGGGATGGTGAAAGGAGGGATGGGGGGGGGGGGTGTGTTGAGAAGTCTGCAGGAAACTCTTTGAAATGGCAGGTCCGCCCCGTCTCTTGACAGGCCCC
>JADBJO010000137.1:537500-567500 GCA_016801955.1 Conus betulinus | reverse complement strand
AAAAGACACCGACTGACCCACGCCGCTGCCTGCCAGGGAAGCGACTTCAACGTCTTCCAGCCTCATTGATGGCTGCCCAGCGACATATCCTGACGGCGACAGCTACAGTCAGCAGCAGGAGAGAGAAAGCAGAGTACGGAGCAGGGACAGCGAGAGAGAGAGAGAGAGAGAGAGAGAGAGAGAGAGAGAGGGAGGGAGCGGGTGGGGGTGAGTGAATGAGAGGGGTAGAGGGGGGAGGAGAGAGTGAGTGAGAGACACACACAGACAGAATGAGAAGGCATCAATATAGCAAACGCACATATTCAGCTCGGAAAGGGATGAAAGAGCAAGACTGTCTAAGCGCGCGTACACACGCACGCACGCATGCACGCACGCACGCACGCACGCACGCGCAGAGAGAGGGGGGTTGGACGAGGAGGAGAGGCGGTGTGTGGGGTGGCAGGGATAAAAATCCTTAACCGAAAAGATCGAAAAGAGAGAGAGAGAGAGAGAGAGAGAGAGAGAGAGAGCAATGATGACAATGATTCTTTATTTTACAACGGTAAAAGTATTGGCGGAGAGAGAGAGAGAGAGAGAGAGAGAGAGAGAGAGAGAGAGAGAGAGAGATGAGAAGAGACAGACAGACACAGACAGAGAGACAGACAGATAGACAGACAGGCCGACCCTCCCCATGAGCCCGCTGTGCATGTCCAGACCTCCAGGTGACAGAGGCAATGCAAAATGACAGCCAGCACACGCATCACAAACACTGACACAGACACACGTGCTATGCAGAATGACAGACAGCCACGCACACACACACAGACACACGTGCTATGCAGAATGACAGCACGCATCACACACACCCACACACGTGCTACGCAGAACGACAGATAGCCATGCATCACACACACAACCGACACACGTGCTATGCAGAATGACAGACAGCCACGCATCGCACACACCCACACACGTGCTATCGCAGAACGACAGATAGCCATGCATCACACACACCGACACACGTGCTATGCAGAATGACAGACAGCCACGCATCGCACACACCCACACACGTGCTATGCAGAACGACAGATAGCCATGCATCACACACACACACACACACACACACACACACACACACACACACACACCGTCACACGTGCTGCGGGAACTGCAGGGACATCATCATCACCCTACCGCTCCACCCTCCAAACCCTCCCCCTCCCTACACCCCCAATCCCCTCGCTATCCCCCCCACCCCCGCTAACAACCCTAGGCAAGCAACTCCATACTTCCCGTTGTTCACCTGCTCGATCAAATCGCGAAGTTTTAAGACAATTGGATCCCCCCCCCCCCCCCCCCCCCACACACACACACACACCATCCCCACTACCTTTATCCCCCCACCCCTCCTATCCTCTCCTCCCCAGAAACATATACAAAGAGACACTTTGATATACAGAGAGAGAGAGAGAGAGCGTGAGAGTGAGAGACAGAGACAGACATGAGAGTGAGACAGAGACAGAGAGAAAGACAGACAGAGAACTCCTTTTGTACAGTCAAATTGCCAAATCCATTCTGATTTTTTTTTGCGCCGACCTATCTGCCAAACGAACATTACAAAAACATGCATCTAATGATCTATGCATACGCTCTCTCTCTCTCTCTCTCTCTCTCTCTCTCTCTCTCTCTCTCTCTCTCTCTCTCTCTCTCTCTCTCTCTCCTCTCTCTTGCGCACTCGCATACATACACATGCTCACTCACCTGCAATATGCACATGCAGGCGCACATACCTAATACATGTACACACATGCGTGCCCACACACACACACGCATGCCCTTGCACACGCGCGCGCGCGCGCACACACACACACACACACACACACACACACACACATACATATATAGAATTGTTTTCATTAAACTGACAATCATCATCACTTCATGTTACTGTTTTCTTTCAGACCCAATTTACGATGAATCAATCAGTACATGAATGCGGCAAGAAAAGAACAAAGACATGAAAGAAATAAACAATGGAGGAAAAAAAAAAACAGAAAAAAGAAAAGAAAGCGAGGACAAGTGAGAAGTGAAAACTCATCCAACAAGATGTGCGGAGTCTGGTTCATGGTTGCAAAGAAATCATCTCAACCCCAACCAAACAAGAAGAAATGGCCTGGGGAGACGCACACAAATTGATCGTCGTCTGAATCATGATAATCTGATTCCAGACACAACCAGCTCTGTGACCTGTTAAAACTGTCGTCTGACACAGTGACGTCATTCCACACACAGCCAGGCTCTGTGACCTGTTAAAACCTGTCGTCTGACACAGTGATGACGTCATTCCACACAGTCAGGCTCTGTGACCTGTTAAAACATGTCGTCCGACGCAGTGATGACGTCATTCCACACACAGTCCGGCTCTGTGACCTGTTAAAACCTGTCGTCTAATACAGTGACGTCATTCCACACACAGCCAGGCTCTGTGACCTGTTAAAACTGTCGTCCGACACAATGACATGACGTGATTCCACACACAGTCCGGCTCTGTGACCTGTGAAAACCTGTCGTCTGACACAGTGACGTCATTCCACACACAGCCAGGCTCTGTGACCTGTTAAAACCTGTCGTCTGACACAGTGATGACGTCATTCCAAAGTCAGGCTCTGTGACCTGTTAAAACCTGTCGTCTGGCACAGTCACGTCATTCCACACACAGCCAGGCTCTGTGACCTGTTAAAACCGGTCATCTGTGCAGTGACGTCATTCCACACACACCAGGCTCTGTGACCTGTGTCTGACACAGTGACGTCATTCCACACACAGTCCGGCTCTGTGACCTGTTAAACCTGTCGTCTGACACAGTCACATCATTTCCACACATAGCCAGGCTCTGTGACCTGTTAAAACCTGTCGTCTGACACAGTCACGTCATTCCACACATAGCCAGGCTCTGTAACCTGTTATCACCTGTCGTCTGACACAGTGACGTTATTCCACACACAGTCCGGCTCTGTGACCTGTTAAAAGCTGTCATCTGACACAGTCACGTCATTCCACACACAGCCAGGCTCTGCGACCTGTTAAAACCTATCGTCTGACACAGTGACGTCATTCCACACACAGCCAGGCTCTGTGACCTGTTAAAACCTGTCGTCTGACACAGTCCCGTCATTCCACACACAGCCAGGCTCTGTGACCTGTTAAAACCTGTCGTCTGACACAGTGACGTCATTCCACACATAGCCAGGCTCTGTAACCTGTTAACACCTGTCGTCTGACACAGTGACGTTATTCCATACACAGTCCGGCTCTGTGACCTATTAAAGCTGTCATCTGACACAGTGACGTCATTCAACACAGCCAGGCTCTGTGACCTGTTAAAACCTGTCGTCTGACACACTGACATGACGTGATTCCACACACAACCAGGCTCTGTGACCTATAAAAACCTGACACAGTAACGTCTCTGTGTGCCCTGTAAAAACCTGTCGTCTGACACAGTGATGACGTCATTCCACACACAGCCAGGCTCTGTGACCTGTTAAAACCTGTCGTCTAATACAGTGACGTCATTCCACACACACAGCCAGGCTCTGTGACCTGTTAATACCTGTCGTCTGACACAGTGATGTGAACACACAGCCAGGCTCTGTGACCCGTTAAAACCTGTCGTCTGACACAGTAACGTCATTCCACACACAGTCAGGCCCTGTGACCTGTTAAAAAAAAAAAAAAAAAAACTGTTGTCTGGCACACCTAGGCCCTGTAACTAGGGAAAAAAAAAAAATTTGCATGATACACAGTTAGGTGATGCCAGACAATGGTAGGTTCTGTAAGAACAAAAACTCGCTATGCCATACACAGTAACGTGATGCTGGAGTACACAGCCAACCCTCTGTAACCTGGAAAAAAAATAGGCCTGGGGAGACACACCCACACTGATCATCGTCGGACACATAGTCACGTGATGCCAGGCATAGCTAACTTCTGTGATCTGGAAAAAAAGTCGTCTGATTCTCAAGAGGTTGATGCCAGACACAGCTAACCTCTGTGACCTGACAAAAAGTCATCGTCTGATACTCAGGAGGTTGATGCCAGACAGCTAGGCTCTGTGATCATAAGAAAAGCCAAGGGGAGACACTCACACTGTCTTATTCTCTGTAGGATGATTGCAACCAAGTCATCACACCTTTGATGTGATGCTAAGTGGAGCGGTGGAAGTCACGTCCACGTGTCACTGCCCCATGGCCTTCTGCCATCATGCAACTGGCACCTTTTGCTGGTCACCATGCACCTGCCCACCACTGACCCCTACTGTCCTGCTGAGTTGGAAGATCAGAGTCTGCATGCACCTGCCCTGACCCCTGCTGTCACAGTCACTGACCCCTACTGTCACAGTCAGCATGCACCTGCCCACCACTGACCCCTACTGTCCCGGTGAGTTGGAAGGTCAGAGTCTGCATGCAGCTGCCCACCCCCGACTCCTACAGTCCTGGTGAGTTGGAAGGTGAGAGTCAGCATGCACCTGCCCACCGCTGACTCCTACAGTCCTGGTGAGTTGGAAGGACGGAGACAGACAGACATGGGCAGAAGGGAAAGAGGACATCCACTGAAGGAAGGAGGCTGGAACAAAGGGGGCAAAAAGCCGAAGGAAGACAGATCATGGCTAGACAGGGTGAACAAAGGGGAGAATAAGGAGAAGAGACTGAACCGTGGAGAGAAAGAGACAAAAAAAGAAAGAAAGAAAGAAGAAGAAGAGAAGAAGAAGAAGAAGACAGGCAAAGAGAGACCAAAAAAGGTCGGGGGTGAGGTGGGAAATATGAGTTGGCAGGGGTGGGGGGGGGGGGGGGGGGGGGAGCTGAGTAATTGAGGCAGAGGGGGGGGGATGCGGGGGGGGGGGGGGGTGCAAGGAGGAAACCGAGATGCAGAAAGAATAATGGATAGAGACAGTGTGGCAAAGAAACTGAGACAATTAAAATGGGACTGAGACACGGCAATTAAAAATGAGCTGAGAAACAGCAATTTAAAATGAGAGTGAGACACAACAATTAAAAAATGGGACTGAGACACGGCAATTAGACACAGCAATTTAAAATGAGACTGAGACACGGCAATTTTAAAATGAGACTGAGACACGGTAATTAAAAATGAGACTGAGACACAGCAATTAAAATGAGAGTGAGATGTGGCAATTAAAAATGAGACTGAGACACGGTAATTAAAAATGAGACTGAGACACAGCAATTAAAATGAGACTGAGACACAGCAATTAAAAATGAGACTGAGACACAGCAATTAAAAATGAGACTGAGACACCGCATTAAAAAATGAGACTGAGACACCGCAATTAAAAATGAGACTGAGACATGGCAATTAAAAAATGAGACTGAGACACGGCAATTAAAAATGAGACTGAGACACGGCAATTTGAAATGAGGAAGAGACGGAAATAATGTTTGAGTCGAAGAGACAGAGAAGAACAGAGAGACTGAATGAGATAAAGGGAAAAAAAAAAAACATGCTGCACAAAGAGAAGGAAGGGGGAGCGGGAGACAAACTGACAAAGACAGACGGACTGACAAGACAGACAGATGGACACACAGACAGATAGAAAGAGATGAAAGTTGCAGGCGCTAACAAGCATAATGGCAGCATGGACACCACCCCCACACATTTTCAATCCCCGAACAAAAACCTCCGTCTTCTGATCTCTGTATCAGACAAGGCATCTCCACAGCTCTCAAAGAAGGGTCTTGTCATAACTCTCATGCCGGCTGTCTCCCCCTCCCCCCCACACTTCCTTCTTACTAGCCCTCTCCCCCATCCACATCCCGCAAACACCCCCATCCCACCCCTGCCTCCATCTTGCACCTTCGCTTTAGCTCTGTCCAGACCAACGCTCCTAGCCCTGTCCAGACCAACGCTCTAGCCCTGTCCAGACCAATGGCAGCTGGTTGGGCCTGAGACAGGCTGCAGAAAGGACAGGGAGGGAAAGGAGAGGAGATGGGCCAGATGCAGTGCTAATCTGCCCGTGCAGTGTGGGCTGCTCCGTCTCTGCTGCCTGGCTGCTCCTTATCAGGCCTCTTCTTCCCACGGCTTTCCGTTTCCGGACACAGTGACACAGCAGACCCAAGTAAAGACCACCTCCCCACCAAAAACACACCCCCTTCCTATCCAACGTCCACAAACACTCATCCTCCTATCCCACCCCGCCAAGTCGTGAAGACATCTGAAGAGTTCTCCTCCACCACCAATCCCTCTCGCCCTATTTTCCAATTCACCCTAGCTGTTCTTATTTTGTTTTGTTTTACTTTCCACCTACTACTACTTTGACAACCGTTCAAAGCTGACAACGGTTCAAAGTTGATGGCAACGGTTCAAAGTTGACAACGGTTCAAAGTTGACAACGGTTCAAAGCTGACAATGGTTCAAAGCTGATGACAACGGTTCAAAGTCCTATGCTGTTGTCGCGTGCATCCCTGGAAGTGTCGCCTTCCTGGTTCTCCAGCAGAGAGTTCCGTTCCACCATTCCTCGTCACTACCTGACCTCACCTTTATGAGGGAGGGTTCAGCAGAAAAAATCCATAGTCTGTTCCACCATTCCTTCCCGCTACCTGACCTCCATTCTGATAAAGGACATATAGCAGGAAATGCCACAGTCTGTTTCACCATTCCTCCTACTACCTGACCTCCATTCTGATAAAGGACGTACAGCAGGAAATGCAACAGTCTGTTCCACCATTCCTTCCTACTACCTGACCTCCATTCTGATAAAGGACGTACAGCAGGAAATGCCACAGTCTGTTTCACCATTCCTTCCTACTACCTGACCTCCATTCTGATAAAGGACGTACAGCAGGAAATGCCACAGTCTGTTTCACCATTCGTTCCTACTACCTGACCTCCATTCTGATAAGGACGTACAGCAGGAAATGCCACAGTCTGTTTCACCATTCCTTCCTACTACCTGACCTCCATCTGATAAAGGACGTACAGCAGGAAATGCCACAGTCTGTTTCACCATTCCTTCCTACTACCTGACCTCCATTCTGATAAAGGACGTACAGCAGGAAATGCCACAGTCTGTTTCACACCCATTCCTTCCTACTACCTGACCTCCATTCTGATAATGGACGTACAGCAGGAAATGCCAGTCTGTTTCACCATTCCTTCCTACTACCTGACCTACACTCTGTGGGAGAAAGGGCAGCAAGCAGGGAATGCCGCAGTCTGTTTCTTTTCATGAACTGGCCATCAGTCTGTGACACAAAGCACAGCAGGAAATGCCACAATCTGTTCTGCCATTCCTTCCCACTGACGGACCTTCACTGTCAGACAGAAGGCACAGCAGGAAATGCCACAGTCTGTTTCTTTTCATGAACTGGCCATCACTCTGTGACACAAAGCACAGCAGGAAATGCCAGTTTGGTCTGCTATTCCTTCCCACTGATGCACCTTCAGTCTGTGGGTGAGGGTACAGCAGGAAATGTCACACACGATCTCTTCTTTCTTTCCTTTTGTTCCTTTCATTCCTTTGCCAGAACTCCTTGGTCGACTAGGGCGACCTTTCTACGCATGCAACCCCTTTCTATGTTCATTACTAGTCAGAGTACTTGTACTTTACTTGTGTCATTCATTCCACCAGCACATGATGGTCTACTCATCGTCCATAGATGGAAAGGCATTTAACATGCATGCATGTGCTACTTCCTACACATACGTTCACATACCACACCTTGGTTTGAAGTCTCATCCAAAGCACTAGGGTGGAACTGGAGTCATAACAGCTGTCAACTTTGAAGAAAATCTCTCTTCAAACCTGGATATCTCACCTGGGAATCACACCCCAAATCTTACAGCAAGAGCCTGAAGCCCTACCCACGATGCCAACTACCTTCCATCCCATCCCCTCCCCTCCCCCCCCCCCCCCCCCCCCCACCCCACCCCACACACACACACACACACACACACACACACACACACACACCACAGATCACTTTCAGATAGTTCTCTCTCACAAGACGGTCTTTCTGCTCAGTTTGGACACAGTCTCTGTCACAGGAACAGAACATCATGGCTTAGTGCCCGTTCCACAGACAGAAAGAGACAGAACATCATGACTTAGTGCCAGTTCCACAGACAGAGAGGAACAGAACATCATGACTTAGTGCCCATTCCACAGACAGACAGGGAGGACCAGAACATCATTACTTAGCGCCCGTTCCACAGACAGACAGAGAAGAACAGAACATCATGACTTAGTGCCTGTTCCACATACAGAGGGGAAGAGAACATCAAGACTTGGTGCCCGTTCCACAGACAGACAGAGGAACATCATGACTTAGTGCCAGTTCCACAGAGACAATGACATTACTAAAGCACTTCAGTCGCACACTGGCACTCTCTTACCCACATGATATTGACAAGCCCTTCTAATTTCACCACATGGACACACACCTTCACCCTCCCTCGCCTGCCCTCACCATCTTCTCTCTCCCCTTCCTCATCCTCCAGCCTCGCCCCTCTTTCCAGACTTTCTGGTGTAAATGTATGCTTACAGTCTTTTGGTCAGGGTGCTGACGTGTGTGTGTGTGTGTGTGTGTGTGTGTGTGTGTGTGTGTGTGTGTGTGTGTGTGTGTGAGCGAGCGAGCGAGCGTGCGTGCGTGCGTGCGTGCGTGCGTGCGTGTGTGCATGTGTGCATTAGGTCGTGTAGGTGTGAGCCTCTATCAGTGTTTGTGTATGAGTCAGAGTGTGTTTGTTTGAGTAAGCGTGGATGCAGGTGTGCATACATGAATGCGTATGTGCGCTGGTGTGCACATGTGTGTGTGTGTGTGTGTGTGTGTGTGTGTGTGTGTGTGTGTGTGACTGAGTGTAAGACTGAGTGACTCACTGGGTGTCTGTGTGACAGTGTCTGGTTTATTACGACTGTTTGCATTTTAACAAAAAAGAAAAACCCCTTGGACAACTCCAGTAATAAAGCTACTTTCTCCCCTTGTTTTACAGCTGCAACATCAAGATTCTGCGTAACGGCATTCCAACCAGACAGTCTCATCCACAAAATGCTGTCCCCTCCTGCGACTAACCCACTTGACATGAACTGTGGTGACAGAACCACAGCTCCTCTCTCTCTCTCTGCCACCATCACCACCTCTTCCACCCGGCTTGACGGTGCAGCGTTAGCCAAAGCCCCGGCAGTGTGTCCTGAGCCTCTCACAGCCACTGGTTGCTGCCCCCACATGGCCTGCCTCCCCACTGCCATCTTCCCCACACCAGGCTCATCACCACACCTGTCACCACCCCTCTTTCTCTCTTCTCTCTGCGCCCCCGCCCCACCCATCTTCCCCACACCTGGCTCATCACCACTGACAGTGCCACACCTGTTGTCACCTGCTGCCTATCACACCTGGCACCACCCCCCTCTTACTCTGGGCAACTCCCCCCCCCCCCCCCCCCAATCTCTCGCTCTTTCTCTCTCTCTGAGTCCCTCTCTCTCTTTCCCAACCTCAATTTCCTCCTTTCTTATGTGCACCGCCCCCCCCCCCCCCCCCCCCCCCCCCCCTGTCTCTACCACCCCTCTCTCCATCTCTTTCCTCTCCCCTTGTATTCCCTCCCTTCTCTCTCACATTTTCTCAAGTAACATGCTAAGTGCTCTCGGCGAGCAAGTAACTGTCTGATGCCATTTTAAAAACCAATCACCCCCCCCCTCTCTCTCTCTCTCTCTCTCTCTCTCTCACTCACACACACACACACACACACACACACACACAAATACACACACACACACACTCTCACATTTCTTAACAGCTGTGAATTAATACCTGGGTTTTCAGCAGGCAGGAGACCCAATGCATAACAAGAAAAACGAAAGCTACACTGTTGCCGAGTCGGTAGCTTTCACTGCAGTCGGAAAACAAGACCTTGGACCCACCGTCATTGACTATTGTCATTCCCTCTGTGCGTGCGTGCGTGCGTGTGTGTGGACTCTATCTGTGTGTATCAAATAGGTGCAAGTATATGTGAGCATGCGTAGTTGACACACAGCGTGTGAATCTCTTCCACCCCCACTCTCCTTGCCATCCGCTTTTCTCCCTCTCCCTTTTCCCACAGTCAACCCTGCCCCCCCCCCCCCCCCCCTCTCTCTCTCTCTCTCTCTCTCTCTCCTCTCTCTCTCTCTCTCTCTCTCTCTCCCTCCCTCCCTCCCCCCTTATCCCTGAATAGCTTAAGATATCTCTTCTCTCGGAAACCTTTCATAAACTTTAATAAACTGACAAGGGAGCATTAAAAATAAACTGTACTATGACCGAATTTCTTGCAGGCTACCTTTACTGTCGCTGGAAAACCATCTCCTCACCCTCACCCCCCTCCTTCCCTCCCTCCCTCTGCCAGCATGCCTGCGTACATGTCTGTCTGTCTGTTCCTTCGAGTGTCTGCCAGACTGCCGGTCTCTCTGTCCTGCCTTCTGCCTTTTCATCCTTTCCATGTTTTGTGTGTATGAAGTCAACTAGGGGCAGCAGGCTGCAATAGGTGATGTAGGCCATGAGGATGGATCAATACCTGCTTTTAATTGATATGGGCAATACATCGATCCGAACCCCCCACCCCCCACCCCTCCCCCCTTATGTTGCCATCCTGCCTGTTCCTCCCGCTCCCGGTTTCCTGTCTTCTTTTCACTATTGTGAACAGCTTCGCTTTTTTTTTTCCTCAGAGGAGCCAGAATTTTGCAGATTAGGAGCAATGTTGCTGTTCCCCCATCCCCCCCCCCTCCCTAACCCCTTCTCCTCTGCATGCGCCTATGTCTGTGTGTGGTGACATACATTTAGAAGGAATTATCTTGAACATTTATGATCACAAATAACGTGGACGGGGTGTAAACACACAAAAATTCAACTTATTAGCAATTCCATAACTCATTTTCTTTCTTCTACGACTTCAGAGAAAGAAAACAGACACAGATCCGGACACAGACTGAGGCACACAGAGTGACAGAATGGGAAAGAGACAATGGGAAAGAGACAGAGATACAGAGACCAGACAAAGACAGCAAGAGGGAGGGCAGGGTGAGAGAGCGAGAGACCGAAGACAGACAAGACAGACGCGGCATACAGACAAAGTGACAGACACATACGCAGACAGAGAGATAGTGACGGAAGAGTGAAAGACTTCGATATATGACTGTCTATGACACCAAAACAGTTGCAGACTTAAACACTGAGTGTAAAGATCAGGGAAGACATGAGCTTTTATAATTCACACACACACACACACACACACACACACACACACACACACACACAGCAAAAGAGAGACAGGAGGGGGGGGGGGGGGGGAGGACTGCTTTAAAACTTACAGACTCACAAAGAGGGGGAAGGAGCGATGGAGCGAGGGAAGGAGAGAGCGAGAGAGAGGGGGGGGGGGGGGGGGAGAGAGCGACAGAGAGAGAGGGGGGGGGGACAGAGAGCGACAGAGAGACAGACACAGACAGAGAGCGATGACAGGGTGAGGTGAACTTTTATAAACTTACAGAGATAAAGCTGAAAAAGTGAAGGGGGTGAAACTTACCGAGGAAGGGGGGGGGGGGGGGGGGGGGGGCCATCCTGAACTTTCAGAGACTTCAAGGACAGAAAGCAAGACAGTTACTAGAGAGAGGACACAGGATGAACAAACAGTGAATATAACAAGAGCAACACACACACGCACGCACGCACGCACGCACACGCACACACATTTTCAACAAGTAGTATTCATTTTTGCATTGGAGGGAGGACTGAAGACAGAAGGGAGAAAGGGGAAAGAAAAGAAACTAGGTAAGAAAAGACGCAGCCAACTTGAGGAGCGCCAAAGGCCAAAGCCAATGTCTCCATAAAAGGGACAGTGTCTCTCGACTGAACTTCGCTACAACTCCTGACTGTTGGGCCATCAAACCTCGCTGTCTGGCTGGAAATGGCTTTTTATGACTGGAGGTAAGAACAGAGAGAGAGAGACAGAGACAGAGAGACAGGCGGGTAGGCAGGCAGGCAGACAGACAGACAGACAGACAAAGGCATAGATTGAGGCTGAGAAGGGAGGAGGGTGGAGGGGAGAGGGAGACAGGCGAGAGAGAGTGAGAGACAGACAAAGAGACAGAAAGACAAGAGAAATGGAGAGGTGATTGGGGGGAAGGGCAAGAAAAAAGAGAGGGGGGTGAGAGAGACTGACAGATACTGGAAGAACAACTCAGAGTAACGAATAAAAAGTCACACACACACACACACACACACACACACACACACACACACACACACACACACACACACACAGAGAGAGAGAGAGAGAGAGAGAGAGAGAGAGAGAGAGAGAGAGAGAGTCACACAGGCAAACAGCGACAAGGACAAGGAGAGACAGTAAGAACTGTGAAAGGCAGCCGAAACGGCAGAGGGAGGGAGATCTTCTGAGCCACGCTGTTACTGTGACGGAACAGACTACGTGACAGTACAGCTGGCCTGAACACAGGGGGGTAGCTACCACCACCACAGTAACCACCATCCACTGGACACTGACCACTGCTGGCGGCCCACCCACCCACCCACCCACACACACACACACACACACACACAGAATGGGCAACAGACTCCACAAACACCTCTCCTTCCCTATCCTTCCTCCCTGGAGAATGACTGAAAAGGCAAACAGATGATGAAGAGCCCATTTCTGAGACCCTCAGATGACACGACGGGTCCCTAGACACAAGCGACCTGGGCCAGCATCACTGGCAGGGGGGTGGGGGGGGGGGGGGGGGTAACCAGGGAGGAGAGAGTTGGGGACGAAAGATCAATAACTTATCTATCACTAGTTGTGCTAACAGAAAGTGATTTGAAAGGGGCACCTCAGTTCCCCCCCCCCCCCCCCCCCCCCCCCCCCCCCCCCCCCCCACCTCCACCCCACTCCGCTCCGTTCGGTTGTAGTTGCGGACCAGGCTGAAGCGGTGGGAGTGACTGGGACAGGATCAACCAGTGGGACTGACTGCCCCCCCCCCCCCCCTCTTCCTCCACCTTCCACTGCCCATCACCTGCCTTGCATGCAGCATGCACACACACAGACAGGCAGCTGTGACACAGGCCTACCACAGGCCTGCCACAGGCCTGCCACAGGCCTACCACAGGCCTGCCACAGGCCTACCACAGGCCTACCACAGGCCTGCCACAGGCCTGCCACAGGCCTGCCACAGGCCTGCCAGGCCTGCCACAGGCTTACCACAGGCCAGCCGCAGGCCTGCCACAGGCCTACCACAGGCCTACCACAGCCTACCACAGGCCTACCACAGGCCTGTCACAGGCCTGCCACAGGCCTGCCACAGGCCTACCACGGGCCTACCACAGACCTGTCACAGGCCTACCACAGGCCTGTCACAGGCCCGTCACAGGACTTCCACAGCCTGTCACAGGCCTACCACAGCATACCACAGGCCCACCACAGGCCCACCACAGGCCCACCACAGGCCTGTCACAGGCCTACCACAGCATACCACAGGCCCACCACAGGCCCACCACAGGCCCACCACAAGGCCTACCACAGGCCCACCACAGGCCCACCACAGGCCCACCACAGGCCTACCACAGGCCTGTCACAGACCTACCACAGGCCTACCAGACGTGCAGTGTATTAAAGCAGACTGTACATGTAGTAGATCTACATCCCACGAAGGATTTACATGCCTTCCCATACACACAGCACCTCTCTCTCTCTCTCTCCTCTCTCTCTCTCTCTCTTTCTCTCTCTCTTTCTCTCTCTCTCTCTCCTCTCTCTCTCTCTCTCTCTCTCTCACTCACGCGCGCGCGCGCACACACACACACACACACACACACACACACACACACACACAACACGTGCGTGAGTGCGCACAAATCTTGCACACATACACACGTTATGAAGTGTGTTAACACCCCCAAAAGATTTTTTTTAAAAAAAAAAAAAAAAAAAAAAAGGGGGGGGGGGGGGGGGGGGGGGGGGGGGGGGGGGCAAAAAAAAACCCTCTCAATTTCAACTCCGTAAGAGTGTGTGAAGGTAAATCACGTCCTTGCCTGCACTCCCAACACATGCCGACTTGACCCCCCACCATCCTCCATCTCCTGTCAACACACAAGGTGCTTCCATACTTCTTTTTTTCCCTAATGTATTGTTCAGGAAATGATGGGCAGGGGAGGGGCGTTCCCCCCTCTGTCTCCCTTCACCTTAACTACGGCATCCCCCCCCCCCCCCTCCCACACCCCCACCCCCGTTTGCCCTGAAGAGTGGTTTCTCTACGTCCCCCCCCCCCCCCCCCCCCCCCCATCAGGGCATCTGAGCGGTGACAGGGGAGAAGACTTCACACTCACTACGGCATGTTGTTGGTGTTCCAGTGGCTAGGGAGATCATACTCCTCCTCTAGATGTGTAGCTGTGTGCATATATCACGCTGACTAATGCTTGATCAACGATGTCAGAACAGTCTAAACAAACGTCATTAACATGATTTACCCACACACAACATGACAGCAAATTGGGTCCAGTCATCCATACTTATGGAAGTAAACAAGGAAAACACGCGATTCACTATTGCTATACTAGTCGTACCACACACACACACAAACAATTCTAACAGAGGAAACCAATGATAGTAGATCAATATTGTGCTAAAGCTCCTTCCACATTTGCTGTAGTAGATCAATATTGTGTTAAAGCTCCTTCCACATTTGCTGTAGTAGATCAATATTGTGCTACAGCTCCTTCCACGTTTGCTGTAGTAGATCAATATTGTGCTAAAGCTCCTTACACATTTGCTGTAGTAGATCAATATTGTGCTAAAGCTCCTTGCACATTTGATTGTTTCCTTTTTAGCCTCTTTCCTTATTCCACATGTTCCCAGTAATTCCAGTTCTAATTCATCATAATCCCGCACTCCCATCCTCCATACTCCACTCTGCTCCTACTACTCCAACCATTCCCCGGTGCCCACTCCAACATGCTTCCTCCATCCACTCCCCAGTGCCCACTCCAACATGCTTCCTCTAACCACTCCCCAGTGCCCACTCCACATGCTTCCTTCAACACTCCCCAGTCCCCAGTGCCCACTCTGACATGCTTCCTTCAACCACTCCCCAGTGCCCACTCAGACATGCTTCCTCCAATCACTCCCCAGTGCCCACTCTGGCTTGCCTCCACTCCCCAGTGCCCACTCCCCAGTGCCCACTCAGCACATGCTTCCTCCAACCACTCCCCAGTGCCCACTCTGGCAGTGCCCTCCCCAGTGCCCACTCGCATGCTTCCTCCAACCACTCCCCAGTGTCCACTCCGACATGCTTCCACTGCTGACGACTCTCCTACTCCAACCACTCCCCAGTGCCCACTCCGACATGCTTCCTCCAACCACTCCCCAGTGCCCACTCCGACATGCTTCCTCTAACCACTCGCCAGTGCCCACTCTGACATGCTTCCACTCCTCAGTGCCCACTCTGGCATGCTTCCTCCAACCACTCCCCAGTACCCACTCCAGCATGCTTCCCCCAACCACTCCCCCATGTGCCCACTCCAGCATGCTTCCTCTAACCCCTCCCCAGTGCCCACTCCGCCATGCTTCCTCCAACCACTCCCCAGTGCCAACTCCAGCATGCTTCCCCCAACCACTCCCCAGTGCCCACTCCGCCACGCTTCCTCTAACCACTCCCCTGAACCCACTCCCCATGCTTCCCAACTCCCCAGCCATGCATGCTTCCTCCAACCACTCCCCAGTGCCTACTCCAGCATGCTTCCCCCAACCACTCCCCCAGTACCCACTCCAGCATGCTTCCTCATACCACTCCCCAGTGCCCACTCCGCCATGCTTCCACTAACCACTCTCCCCAGTGCCCACTCTGCCATGCTTCCTCTAACCACTCCCCAGTGCCCACTCAGCCATGCTTCCACATGCTTCCTCTAACCACTACCCAGTGCCCACTCTGCCATGCTTCCACTCCTCAGTGCCCACTCTGACATGCTAACCTTCCCCAGTGCCTCCAACCCTCTAACTCCCCAGTGCCCACTCTGCCATGCTTCCACTCCCTACTCCGTGCCCACTCTGACATTCTTCCTCTAACCACTCCCCCAGTGCCCCACTCCCCCACATGCTTCCTCCAACCACTCCCCAGTGCCCACTCCACATGCTTCCTCCACTCCCATCACTCCCCAGTGCCCACTCCGACATGCTTCCTCTAACTACTCTCCAGTGCCCACTCCGCCATGCTTCCAGTAACCACTCCCTAGTGCCTACTCTGCCATGCTTCCACTCCCCAGTGCCCACTCCAGCATGCTTCCTCTAACCACTCGCCAGTACCACTCCACTCCTTCCTCATGCTTCCTCATACCACTCCCCAGCGCCCACTCCAGCATGCTTCCTCCACCACCACCCCCAGTGCCCACTCCAGCATGCTTCCTCCAGCCACTCCCCAGAACCCACTCCAGCATGCTTCCTCATACCACTCCCCAGTGCCCACTCCAGCATGCTTCCTCCAACCACTCCCAGTGCCCACTTTGGCATGCTTCCTCCAACCACTCCCCAGTGCCCACTCTGGCATGCATGCTTCCTCCACCCACTCCCCAGTGCCCACTCCGGCATGCTTCCACTCCACTCCTACTCCAACCACTCCCCAGTGCCCACTCCAGCATGCTTCCACTGCTGACGTTTCTCCTTCTACTCCAACCATTGCCCAGTGCCCATTCCGACATGCTTCCACTGCTGAGGACCTTCCTTTCATTTCGCTTTCAATATTCTTGGCATCAGGCTCTCTTGCAAGGAGCGAGGAGGAGGGGAGGGGTGGGGTGGGGTGGGGGGGGTGGGTCTCTATCTCTGTCACTGGATTCCATGGGTTGCCATAGAATTGAGGACTAAAAGCTAATGATTCCTGCCGACTATTTTTGGAGCGCCTGGCTTGTTTTCACAACCACACATATATAGGAAGACTTTGGTTCCTCGGGAGAGACAGTTGTGTGTGTGTCACTATCGATTTTCTCTGGGGATTTCTGGCTCCGGTTTCATGGCAGGAAATGTGTGTGTGTGTGTGTGTGTGTGTGTGTGTGTGTGTGTGTGTGTGTGTGTGTGTGTGTGTGTGTGTGTGTGTGTGTGTGTGTGTGTGTGTGTGTGTGTGCGTGTGTGTGTATGCGTGCGTGCGTGCAGCGTGCAGCGTGCGTGCGTGCGTGCGTGCGTGTGTGTGTGTGTGTGTGTGTGTGTGTGTGTGTGTGTGTGTGTGTGTGTGTGTGTGTGTGTCTGTGGAGGAAGGGTGGAAGCAAGTGGGTGGGAGGAGCAGGAGGATGGGAAGGGAGGGCAGGGATGTGAGGAGGAGGGGAAGAATTAGCTGTGGTTGTGTGTGTGTGTGTGTGTGTGTGTGTGTGTGTGTGTGTGTGTGTGTGTGTGTGTTGTGTGTGTGTGTGTGTGTGTGTGTGAGAGTGTGTGTGTGTGTGTGTGTGTGTGTACAACACTATGTTAATCTGACAGTAAATGGTTTCAGTCAGTCAGTCAGTAAGAGAGAGAGAGAGAGAGAGAGAGAGAGAGAGAGAGAGAGAGAGAGAGAGAGAGAGAGAGAGAGAGAGAGAGAGAGAACACTGAGAGAGAGGAGAGAGGCCTACTGTACGAACACTGATTTCAGGCCTGTACATTTGTGACAACCAACCAACGCATGATCCCATGCTTGCTGAAGACCCTGATGTGACTTGAATTGTACAGAGCGCCAGCCCCAGACATCAGGGCACACCTACGTCTGTCATCAACTGCACCATACAACAAACCAACTCTGAGGACAGACAGCAAGGCAACAACCAACTCTGAGGGCAGACAGCAAGGCAACAACCAACTCTGAGGGCAGACAGCAAGGCAACAACCAACTCTGAGGGCAGACAGCAAGACAACAACAACCAACCCTGAGGACAGACAGCAAGCAACAGCTGACTCTGAGGACAGACAGCAAGGCAACAACAAACTCTGAGGACAGACAGCAAGGCAACAACCAACTCTGAGGACAGACAGCAAGGCAACAACCGACTCTGACGACAGGCAGCAAGGCAGGTCAGAAACACCCCATTTTCCACACTGCAACAACGTGTCTGCTACAGCAAGGCAGGTCAGAAACAACACGCCTGGTACAGCAAGGCAGGTCAGAAACAACACGCCTGGTACAGCAAGGCAGGACAGAAACACCCCCGTTTTTCACTGCAAGAACACATTTGGTACAGCAAGGATGGTTAGAAACGCCCAATTTTCCACTTGAACAACACGCCTGATACAGCAAGGCAGGTCAGAAACGCCCCATTTTCCACTGCAACAACATGCCTGGTACAGCAAGGCAAGACAGAAACACCCCGTTTTTCACTGCAAGAACAATTTGGTACAGCAAGGCTGGTTAGAAACGCCCCATTTCCCACACTGAATACACGCCTGATACAGCAAGGCAGGTCAGAAACGCCCCATTTTCCAATGCAACAACATGCCTGGTACAGCAAGGCAGGACAGAAACACCCCCCGTTTTTCACTGCAAGAACACATTTGGTACAGCAAGGCAGGTCAGAAACGCCCCATTTTCCACTTGAACAACACGCCTGATACATCAAGGCAGGACAAAAATGCCCCATTTTCCACTTGAACAACAAGCCCGATACAGCAAGGCAGGACAGAAACACCCCATTTCCACTTGAACAACATGCCTGATACAGCAAGGCAGGCCAAAAATGCCCCCTTTTCACTTGAACAACACACACCTGCTACAGAAGTCAGGCCAAAAATGCCCCATTTTCCACTTGAACAACACACCTGCTACAGCAAGGCAGGACAGAAACACCCCATTTTCCACCTGAACAACATGCCTGGTACAGCAAGGCAGGACAGTAACAACACGCCTGGTACGGCAAGGCAGGTCAGAAACACGCCATTTTCCACTGCAACAACACGCCTAATACAAGCGAGACTTCCAGCAATAGACAAATCTTAATGACAATGTGAGCAAGGGGATTAAGATAAGGACAGAGACCAAAGGCCTCCATATGCGAAAGAGGTCTTCCCTGGCCACTACCATATCCTTTCCGCTTTGAAAGGGGGTGGGGGAGGGGAGAGGGGCAGGGGTTTTCCAATCCAATGAAATGAAATTTCATGCCTCCCCAGCCTTTGCTGGTCATGTGAGCTGCCTGCACCAATAAAAGCCCACACCAAGCAACAGACAATCAGGACAGGAGGGGCATCACATAATGATGGATGACATGTAATGTTCCTGCACCAGGGCACACAATTAGGGAGGGGAGGGGCATCACATAATGATGTGATGATGTCATGTAATGTTCCTGCACCAGGCAACAGACAATTAGGGAGGGAGGGGAGGGGCATCACATAATGATGTGAGGATGTCATGTAATGTTCCTGCACCAGGCAACAGACAATTACTGAATTAGGGAGGGGAGAGGCATCACATAATGATGTGAGGATGTCATGTAATGTTCCTGCACTAGGCAACAGACAATCAGGGATGGGAGGGGGAGATGTGAGGATGTCATGTATGTTCCTGCACTAGGCACAGACAATCAGGCATCACATAATGATGTGAGGATGTCATGTAATGTTCCTGCACCAGGCAACAGACAGAGGACATGGGAGAGATGAAAAAGACTTTGGGGGGGGGGGGGGGTGGTGGAGGTATCAAATGATGATGTCATGTATGGTTCCTACACCAGACAACTGACAATCAGAGGACAGTGGAGAGAAGTGAGGGGGGAGGGGCATCACATGATGATGTCATGTATGATTCCTACACCAGACAACGGGCAATCAGAGGACACTGGAGAGAAGTGAGGGGGGAGGGGCATCACATGATAATGTCATGTAGGGTTCCTACACCAGGCAACAGACAATCACAGGGCATGGGAGGGATGTAAAGGACTGGGAAGGGGGAGGGGGGTATCACATGATGATGTCATGTAGAGTTCCTATACAAGGCAATGGACAATCAAACAAGAGAAGCCGGTAAAGGGGGAAGGGGGGAGGGTTGGGGGGGGGGGTTGAGTGGTAGGCATCACAGGATGATGTCATGTAGGGTTACTGTGGGAATTCTGGATAAAGCAAGGCTAGGCTTGGTCCACTAAGAGCTCATAATGCATGTGGAAATTCTGAGTAAAGCAAAGCTAGGCTTGGTCCACTAAGAGCTCATAATACATGTGGGAATTCTGTGGATAAAGTAAGGCTAGGCTTGGGCCATTACGAGCTCATAATACATGTAGGAATTCTGTGGATAAAGCAAGGCTAGGCTTGGTCCATTAAGAGCTCATAATGCATGTGGAAATTCTGGGTAAAGCAAGGCTAGGCTTGGTTCACTAAGAGCTCATAATACATGTGGGAATTCTGTGGATACAGCAAGGCTAGGCTTGGGCTATTACGAGCTCATAATACATGTGGGAATTCTGTGGATAAAACAAGGCTAGGCTTGGCCCACTAAGCACTCAGTACATGTGGGAATTATGTGGACAAAGCAGGGCTAGGCTTGACCCACTAAGCACTCAGTACATGTGGGAATTCTGTGGATAATCATAAAAAGTAAGGCTAGGTTTGGTCCACTAAGAGCTCAGTACATGTGGGAATTATGTGGGTAAAGCAGGGCTAGGCTTGGCCCACTAAGAGCTCAGTACATGTGGGGAATTCTGTGGATAATCATAAAGCAAGGCTAGGCTTGGTCCATTAAGAGCTCAGTACATGTGGGAATTCTGTGGATAACGCAAGGCTAGGCTTGGCCCACTAAGCACTCAGTACATGTGGAAATTATGTGGGTAAAGCAGGGCTAGGTTTGGCCCACTTAGAGGTCAGTACAAGTGAGAATTCTGTGGATAAAGCAAGGCTAGGCTTGGTCCACTAAGAGCTCAGTACATGTGTGGGAATTCTGTGGATAGAGCAAGGAGTGAAGGCAACAGGAGAGGTCCACTGGCAATAAGTTAGAGCAAAGTGCTCCACTGTTCAGAGTGAACACCCTGTTCTCCATTCCAATCCCTCACTCCCTCCTCTTTCCCTCTCTCTCACAATCAGACACACAGACACTGACGTGATAGTGGAAACATGTGCATGTGTGTGTTTGTGTGTGTGTGTGTGTGTGTGTGTGTGTGTGTGTGTGTGTGTGTGTGGATATGTGTATGAATGCATGTCTGCATATGTGTGTGTGTGTGTGTGTGTGTGTGTGTGTGTGTGTGTGTGTGTGTGTGTGTGTGGATATGTGCGTATGAATGAATGTGTGTGTGTGTGTGTGTGTGTGTGTGTGTGTGTGTGTGTGTGTGTGTGTGTGTATGTGTGTCTGAGTCTGTGTCTGTGTCTCTGTGTGTGTATCTGCAGTCAATATCATCCTCCTTGTCTGACAAAGTATTCTAGATTTACATCAAACTTACAGTGGCAAATACAACTTCTTCCTGTCTTCAGCTAATCATTCCAGAGACATGGCTTTCACAGATTATCGACTATAGGTCCTCCATACAATCTTCCTCTCCATCTACCTGTCTGCACACTTAAGCTGACTTTAATATGGTGACAGCCCTGATGTGGCCCTTTGCGGTTGGCTGGGCTATAAACAACATTATCTTATCTTATCTTATCTTACTTAAGGACAGAGGAAATCACACACACTGTTAACACAGAGGAAATCACACACACTGTTAACACAGGACAGAGGAAATCACACAGTTAACACAGGACAGAGGAAATCACACAGTGTTAACACAGGACAGAGGAAATCACACACTGTTAACACAGGACAGAGGAAATCACACACTGTTAAACTGGACAGAGGAAAATCACACAGTGTTAACACAGGACAGAGGAAATCACACAGTGTTAACACAGGACAGAGGAAATCACACACTGTTAACACAGGACAGAGGAAATCACACACTGTTAACACAGGACAGAGGAAATCACACACACTGTTAACACAGGACAGAGGAAATCACACACTGTTAACACAGGACAGAGGAAATCACACACACTGTTAACATAGGGCAGAGGAAATCACACAGCTGTTAACACAGGACAGAGGAAATCACACACTGTTAACACAGGACAGAGGAAATCACACAGTGTTAACACAGGACAGAGGAAATCACACACTGTTAACACAGGACAGAGGAAAATCACACAGTGTTAACACAGGACAGAGGAAATCACACACACTGTTAACACAGGACAGAGGAAATCACACACTGTTAACACAAGGCAGAGGAAATCACACAGTGTTAACACAGGACAGAGGAAATCACACACAGTGTTAACACAGGACAGAGGAAATCACACAGTGTTAACACAGGACAGAGGAAATCACACACAGTGTTAACACAAGGCAGAGGAAATCACACACTGTTAACACAAGGCAGAGGAAATCACACAGTGTTAACACAGGACAGAGGAAATCACACACTGTTAACACAGGACAGAGGAAATCACACAGTGTTAACACAGGACAGAGGAAATCACACACTGTTAACACAGGACAGAGGAAATCACACACTGTTAACACAAGGCAGAGGAAATCACACACTGTTAACACAGGCAGACAGATGAAGAAAATCACAAACTACTACACAAAAAGACAGGTAGACAGAGGAAAATGCACATTAAAAACACAGGACAGACAGACAGACAGAACATGACACACTTCAAACAAGACATACAGACAGAGGAAATGACACTCTACAAATACAAGACAGACAGAGACAGACATAAAGAGGCAATGACACACAAGGAACACAAAACAGACATAAAGAGGCAATGACACACAAGGAACACAAAACAGACAGACAGACAGAGGAAATGACACACTAGGAACACCAGACAGACAGACAGAGAAAATACATACAAGGCACACAAGACAGACAGGAGCAATGACATACTAAAACAAGACAGACAGAGGCAATAACAGACAAGGAACACAAGACAGACAGACAGACAGACAGACAGAGAAAATACACTCAAGGCACACAAGACAGACAGAGGCAATGGCAGACTAGGAACGCAAGACAGACAGAGGAAATGACAGACTAGGAACACCTGACAGCCAGCCAGCCAGCCAGCCAGAGGAAATGCCACACTAGGACCATCAGAGGGACACACACACACACAGACAGACAGACAAACAGACAGAGGCAATGCCACACTAGGAACATCGGGCGGGACAGACACACAGACAGATGGACAGGCAGGCAGACAGACAGACGGGCAGACAGAGGAAATGCCACACTAGGAACATCAGAGGGACAGACACACACACAGACAGACAGAGGCAATGTCACACTAGGAACATCAGACAGACAGACAGACAGGCAGGCAGACAGACAGACACAGACAGACAGAGAGGAAATGCCACCCTAGGAACATCAGAGGGACAGACAGCACCAGCCTAGGCAGCTGTTTCCAGGTTTGAACAAGCTGCAGACAAGTGGACAGCTTCTCCCTTCACTCCCTGAGGTCCGTTACCATGGCAATACACTGCCAACATCATGGAGACAGAGGGAACAAAATAGGGGGGGGGGGGGGGGGACTGGGAAGGGAGACTAGTGGGTAGGAGGGGGGGGGGGGGAGAGAGAGAGAGCACAGCAGGCATGAGGTTGGCACAATGAGCTGGGGGACAACCAGCTTATTACAGCCATCATTAGAAAACCTGCACCCATCTGTTCCAATGTTCACACACACACACACACACTCTCTCTCTCTCTCTCTCTCTCTCTCTCTCTCTCTCTCTCTCTCTGAGATTCCAAGGTGTATGAATACAGTGATAAGATTATTTATGTGACAGTTGACACTTTTTATTTGGTTCATAACATTACTAGCTTAGAGAGGGGGAAAAGGTGAGAGGTAAGGGGAGAAATCCAATCTACTTCAATGAAAATCCAGTGGTTCATTTGCTTCCTGTTGTAAAAAAAAATCTTATATATGTTAATTTAACTAATGAAAAGAAATAATAAAACAGACATGAAAAGCAGTGGAAATCTTAGCAGAGAAAGGAGGGCAGATGGGGGTGGGCCTGAGAGACAAGAGGTGTCAACTTCGCAGTTTGGGGGGGGGATTAAGATTAAGATTAAAATTATAGTCCCGTCAACAGCAGAGGTTATCTCAGGACTGTCACCACGTTCCAAACTACCACGTATATATATGTTAAAAAAAGATTAAAAGCAAAACCTCTCCCCAACCCATTAAAAAACAGATTAAAAGAACCTATCCTAGGATTAAAAACCAACACGTTGAATTTGGAGGGGGGAGGTGGGAAGAAGAGGGGAGGGGGAAGGGCCTGGGATTTCTCAGAAAACAATCTTTTTTTCCAGCTTGTATTTGTTTGCGGCAGCTGATTATAATTATGCCGAATTCATGCAGAGGAATTTCGTGCCTGTAAAGTGTGCTGGAAAGGGGAGAGGGAGAAAGAGTGTGGGGGGGGGGGGGGGTGCAGGAGAGCAGAAATAATGATGCAAGAACAGAGGGGAAGGGAGGGGGAGGAGGGGGAGTGCAGGAGAGCAGAAATAATGATGCAAGAACAGAGGGGAGGGGAGAAGGGTGAGTGCAGGAGAGTAGAAATAATAATGCAAGAACAGAGGAGGGGGGGGGGGGGGGAGTGGGAGATCAGAAATAGTAATGGAAGAACAGAGGGGAAGGGGGAGGGGGGAGTGCAGGAGAGCAGAAAATAATAATGCAAGAGGGGGGGAGGAGGGTGAGTGCAGGAGAATAGAAATAATAATGTAAGAACAGAGGGGAGGGGGAGGGGAGGGGGGGGGGGAGAGCAGAAATAATAATGCAAGAACAGAGGGGAGGGGGAGGGAGGGAGGGAGAGAGCAGAAATAATAATGCAAGAACAAAGGAGAGGGGGAGGGGAGGGGGAGAGCAGAAATAATCATGCAAGAACAAAGGAGGGGGGGGGGGGGGGGGGGGGGGCAGAAATAATCATGCAAGTACAAAGGAGGGGGGGGGGGGGGGGGGCAGAAATAATCATGCAAGAACAGAGAAGAAAGGGAGGGAGGGGAGGGGGTAAGCAGAAATGATAATGCAAGAAGAACAGAGGGGAGGGGGGAGGGAGGGGGAGCAGAAATAATAATGCAAGAACAGAGGGGAGGGGATGCAAGCAAATAATAATGCAAGAACAGGGGAGGGGGGGGGGGGAGAGCAGAAATATAATGCAAGAACAGAGGGGAGGGGAGGGGGGGGGGGGAGCAGAAATAATAATGCAAGAACAGAGGGGAGGGGAGGGGAGGGGGGGGAGAGCAGAAATAATAATGCAAGAACAGAGGGGAGGGGAGGGGAGGGGGGAGAGCAGAAATAATAATGCAAGAACAGAGGGGAGGGGAGGGGAGGAGGAGAGCAGAAAATAATAATGCAAGAACAGAGGGGAGGGGAGGGGGGGAGCAGAAATAATAATGCTCTCTCAGAGGGGAGGGGAGGGGAGGAGAGCAGAAATCTCCGTCTCTCTCTCTCTCTCTCTCTCTCTCTCTCTCTCTCTCTCTCTCTCTCTCTCTCTCTCTCTCTCTCTCTCTCTCTCTCTCTCTGCTCTCTCTCTTGGAAAAAGTGAAAGAGAAAATAATTAACTCTATTGTTTACTTATGTTTTCTTTGTATAAGCAGCACATTATCAGAGCGAGAGTGTCAGAAAATAACGCAAGAATAGAAATGGAAAGAGGGGGAGGGTGTCAGGGAAAGCAGAAAATAATGCAAGAATAGAGGGGGGGGGGGGGGGGGGGGGGTGCTCATGGAAATCAGAAATAAGAATGACAGAATAGAGGGGGGGGGGGGGGGGTGGGGGGTTCAGGGAAACCAAACCAGAAAAGATGTGGAAGGGAGAAAAACAGGTGGAAAAATAATGGGGGGGGGGGGAGGGGTCAGGGAAAGCAGAAAACAATCAAAAGAATCGAGGTGGAAGGGGGGGGGGGCAAGAAACAGAGGTGGAGGGGGGGGGGGGGGGGTCAGGGAAAGCAGAAACAATCATCTAAGAATAGAGGTGGAAGGGGGGGGGGGGTCAGGGAAAGCAGAAAATAATGCAAGAATAGAGGTGGAAGGGAGAGGGGGTCAGGTCAGGGAAAGCAGGATAGAGGTGGAAGGGGAGGGGGGTCAGGGAAACAGAAAGGTGGAATGGGGTCAGGGAAACAGAAAATAATGCAAGAATAGAGGTGGAAGGGAGGGGGGTGGTGGTCAGTGAAAGAAAAAAATGCAAGAACAGACGTGGAAGGGGGGGAGGGGGGTTAGGGAAAGCAGAAAATAATGCAAGGATAGAGACATGGAGAGGGGGGGGGGGGGGGGGGGGTAGGGAAAGCAGAAAAATAATGCAAGAATAGAGGTGGAAGGGGAGGAGGGTCAGGGAAAGTGAGAAAAATAGTGCAAGAATAGGTGGAGGGGGGGGGGGGGGGAGAAGAGAGCAGAAAATAATGCAAAAATAGAGGTGGGGAGGGGGGGGGGTCAGGGAAAGCAGAAAATAATGCAAAAATAGAAAATAGAGGTGGAAGGGGGTGGTGGGGGTCAGGGAAAGCACAAAATAATGAAAAATAGAGGTGGAATGGTGGGGGTCAAGAAAGCAGTAATGCAAAATAGAGGGGGAAGGGGAGGGGGTCAGGGAAAGCAGAAAATAATCAATGCAAGAGCAGTAGTAGCTGGGAGGGGGCATAAACTAATTACTCAAGAAAGAGGTGGATGGTGAGGGGAGGGAGGGGCAAAGAGAGCAACAAATGATAAATGCAAGAGTAGCAGAGGCAGGGATGGGGGGGGGGGGGGGGGGGGGGGGGGGGGGGGGGAGAAAAAACAGAAAATAATGCAAGAACATGAACTGGACAGAAACCAAAGAGCAAATTCCATCCAAGGCCAACTCTACAATATTTTGAAGGTAAGTTAAGGTAATGTTGCTAAAAGCCCAGCCGATCGCAAAGAGTATTGCAAGGGGAAGGAACGGGGAAGAGGAAAGGGGTAGGAGAAAGGAGTGTGTGTGTGTGTGTGTGTGTGTGTGTGTGTGTGCGTGTGTGTGATGGGGGGAGGCAGAAGGCTGAGAGGTGGTGGGTATGGGATGCTGCCCTAATTGGCAACAACACAAGAAATCAAGGAATCAACTTGACAACCATTGACTGTACAACAAAATATCCATGAATCTACATGGCTCCACAAAAAACTCACAATGTTGTGTTTAACAATGCAAACAGAATAGGACATCACTTGTACTTACTTTTCCATTTGCCAAAACTGCCATCTTCTGTCAAGTTTCTGTAACAACTTATTAATGCTGTAAGTATATTTTTCTAAATGAGGTTGGTTTTTTTTTTTCATTGATATAAGCAGTCTGGATATTTTCCCCATCAGACTTTAATGCCAGCTGCAACTGGTTGGATTCTTTACCTACAAATCTGCAACAAGTTGCCTTTAGCAAAATGTTTGTACCAGATATTTTCAAAGCTTATAACTGCACAGAGTCTACAGTGAACGTTATTAGATAGATTGATAGAACGATAGACAGATGCTAAGAAAGATTGATATAGATAGATAGTGAGAGAGAGAGAGAGCATGTGTGTGTGTGTGTGTGTGTGTGTGTGTGTGTGTGTGTGTGTGTGTGTGTGTGTGTGTCTGTCTGTCTGTCTGTCTGTCTGTCTGTCTGTGTGTGTGCGTGTGTAGAGACAGATATAGAAACAGATACTGATAGACAGACAGACAGAGACAGATAGACTGGTAGACAGACAGACAGATGGATGGATAGAGGGATATTTTGATGGTTGTCATATACAATCATGGTCAAAAACTCTGCAACTGAGAGCATTTAACACAATCCTGAAACATTTATGAAAGATTTCAAGTGATGTACCACACTGATCAGCAATGAGTCAACAGGTGAAGAGACACTCATTCATGTAGACATTCTTGGCAACAATCCTAGCAGTTTTGTCAGCATTATTTTAGCAACTGTAATCAAAAAGTCTTTTGCAATGGAGAGGTTTAGAAATGAAACAAAGACAAAGGAGCTACTGCCAGCCAGACTCGCTGAGTGGCCAAACTGCTCAACCAATTCTACATGACAGCCAGGCTAAGCAAGTACCTACAGAGGTGACAGACATCAGGTAGCATGACACAGCTGACCAAAGACGGTCAGTCTCTGAGTGGCCAAACTGCTCAACCAATTCTACACGGTGACCAGGCAAACCCAGTACACACAGAGGTGACACACTGGGTGCACAGCTGACAAATGACGGTCAATCTCGGAGGGTGACAATGCTGATCAGCCCATTCCTCACAGTGACCTGGCATACCCGGTACACACAGAGGTGACAGACACAGGGTACACAGCTGACAAATGACAGTCAGTCTCTGAGTGACAATACTCATCAGCCCATTGCACACAGTGACCAGGAAAACCCAGTACCATGACAGATAGACGGTCAGTGTCGAGTTGTTACAGAACTCTGAGACAGGCTGCGTTCACTGCAGAAGGCATTCCCCAGGCCAGCTAGTTGTTACAGAACTCTGGGACAGGCTGCGTTCGCTGCAGAAGGCATTCCCCAGGCCAGCTAGTTGTTACAGAACTCTGGGACAGGCTGCGTTCACTGCAGAAAGTATTCCCCAGGCCAGCTAGTTGTTACAAAACTCTGGGACAGGCTGCGTTCACTGCAGTAAGTATTCCCCAGGCCAGCCAGGTTAAAAACTCTGGGACAGGTTTCACTGCAGAAGGTATTGTCAGGAATGGACAGGTGTTTTGTTTTTCACCACTGTAGGGACTGTCAATGGTCACAAAGTTGTCATGCGAGTTGTTTGCTGAGGAAAGAATTTGTCAGGCCAACTAAGGGCTGGTTGCCAAAAAGCAAAAAAAGACCTCTGCGGAGTGATGATGGTGAACCGTTTCTGATCACAGTGAAATATGTATGTTGTCATCATCCCTACAGAAACACTGCTTCACACAGTACAGCCACGTTCCAGAGGAAATCGTGGTACTAGTTAATGTCATTGTGCAAACACAGTACATGTCTCAAACACACACACACACACACACACACACACACACACACACACACACACACACAAATGTTCTTCATTCATGAGCATGAGCACACACACACCCACACACACACACACACACACACACACACACACACACATTCTTTGATATAAAACGAGCATACGATCAAGTATGGCATTCACAACTACTGCTGAAACTTAAAACCAATGGGATTTCGGGGCGTATGTATCAGTTTATTATCAAAGATTTCTATGTAATAGGTCAATACAAAGAAAAGTGGATCACTCGTATTCCACTTCAAGAAATCTACATATGGGAATTCCTCAGGGCTCACTTATTGCTCCATTTCTTTTCAATTTACTGATACATGACCTGCCTCAAGTACTGTCAAAACATACAGTTGTAGTACAGTACACAGAGATGATATATGTATGCGGACGGATGCTAATATAAAGAACAGTACTCCTGTTAGAAAACTGAAGCACATTTAAACCCTGTACCTATGTGAATTAGACAAAATAAGTCATTATATGACCCAGAATGGTCTAAGTTTCTCTGTTGATAAAACCCACATGATGTTTTTCTGTGCTGGTAATTCTCCCAGAAAATTGCCAATCTTTCATATTGATGGAAGCGAACTTCAGTTTAAGAGATATAATAAAATTCCTAGGTGTATTTTTCACTGCAAAACTTTCGTGAAAAATTCATATAGAAAATACTTTAACAAAAGCTAGAAAATGTTTAAATATTCTCAAAATTGTTAGTAGGCACTATTGGGGTCAAGAATCTCCAAGTCTGATTCACCTCGCGACAGCTCTAGTCAGGTCAAAACTCACATATGCACAGGAAATATATTTCACGGCTCCAAATCATTTACTGAAGAAAAATTGCAATGTGTGGACTCAAAGGCGTATAAATAAGCATTGGGTATACCTGTTCATGCTCCAACTCTAGCTACATATAAAGAAGCAGGAGTTATACCTCTAGATGATTATCGCAGGCTAGCTACTGCTAAATATGTTCTAAGAAGTAGCTCTGTTGATCATTTTAATGAAGTAGAAA
>JADBJO010000137.1:510000-532500 GCA_016801955.1 Conus betulinus | reverse complement strand
ATGTATGAAACATGAGAGCAGCCATTTATGAATAGAAGGGAAAGCGTGAGTTTTGTTTGGTTTGGTTTCTTTTTTTTTATTTTTCTTTTTGAGACTGCTGTTACCAACACACAGCTCGGCTGCCAGGAACAGCTGTCTTGCCATGACCAAACCAGGGCATGTCTCCAAACAATTCTAAAAGCTGTGCTGGAAGTAATTTGCAAGTGCAATAAAGTTTCTTTCTCTCCTCATACCTCTGTTCCACACACACACACACACACACACACACACACACACACACATGAAATGACCTTCAATACCCTGCTGGACTGCACAGTACAATTTAACACTGAGAGAGAGAGAGAGAAAGAGAGAGAGACAATTACACAGCCTCACAAACTGGCAATTCTCCATATCATGCGTCAACTCACCACTCACAGTCTTTTTTCTTGAACAGCAAAATCAGTCATCACTATTTTGACAATGCATGAAAAGCTACAGATGCCACTTCACTGGGAGCAACTGCAAGTTTTGACAATTTGCCCAGAGGTCCTCTCAAATACACTAGCATAAATAAGAGTGACAGAAGGAACCTTCTTTCTAGGAAGCCCACCAGGTTACCTCGCACAAACAAACTTAAGTTAAAGACAATCTGAATATTAAACACTGAACCCAAAATTTGATGGACACACTGCAGTAAAGCAGAGCTCTCTCTCTCTCTCTCTCTCTCTCTCTCTCTCTCTCTCTCTCTCTCTCTCTCTCTCTCTCTCACACACACACACACACACACACACACACACACACAGAGCCTTGAAAATGTCACTCTTCCTGTGGAACAGTCAAGAAAACTGTTGGCAGAGCAATAGTAAGATAAACTGCTAAGAACTGCTTACAACGAAGGTCCACTCAAGACTTAACGACTGGAAAAGGGTTGTTTTTCCCTCTTCCTATTATTTCTTATCTCTCTCTTCTTTCTTCTCCTTCACGTTGAGTTTGCATGGTTTTGCTAGTGATGAAGGAGGGCAAAGGGCTCAGTGGTGTAGTGTCCAGATGGCAAGAAAAAACCCATTGCCATGCAGGCAGTCTCCTGGACAATGCTGCTTACATAACCCATTTTCGTAAGTACTGCATTTTGCTACAAAACTGGTAGCTTCATCATCCCTATAAAATCTGTAGCTTTGCAAAATACAAGACGAAAATGAAGTAGGTGTACAATGTGTTATCTGTTTAAGTGGCACAATGGCAGGTAAAATAAAGGGGGAGGGGGGGAGGGAATAAGAAGGAACTTTCAAACTTCTAAAGCACCTCTACATAAAGAGTCTTTTACACAAGCACTGATAACGATAAAGAATGAACACATTCAGGAGGTTCAAAAATTTTTAGAGAGCATTTTCAAGTCATGAAGTGTGAAATGCGCATGTCTGTACTTCAACTGGGATTTTTGTTCATTCCAAGAAAGTGACACCAGCAATTTCATCCAGTAGAGATATTCTGAGAATCTGGAATTCATGTCTTGATCAAATTTGCATACATTCAATAGCTCAATATTCTGAGAACTTCCTGAACAATCATGTGTGTGTAGTAGGTGGTGGTAAGGGGAAGGGGGAGGACTAACACTGTAGGAGTGGACAGGGAACACATGTACTCGCACATGTATGCATGTGACATTGCACTGTACCCTCTGATCATGAACTAGCATAACTGTGTCTATCCCACAGGGTTCACTCCTATCTGAAACTAGTGAAAGTATCGGTGTATTAGTGGTTCAGATGATGAAATACATCAATCACTGCTGCAACATGCCTACTTGATTTTCATTTGGCTGGATGTTTGTAATGGGAAAGTGTATTGTTGCATTCATATCACTGGACTTAAATTACCTACTGTTATGACCAGAGGCACGCTTCACAGACATGAACATTTGCCAATGGTTAGTATTCATTTACATCATAGTACCATAAAGAGGTTGGATATGTTAAGAAACCACTGCAGGCAGAGTACTTTTTTCAAAACATATGGCTGTCTCTTCCAGCTCTTCTATTTCTAAGAGAAAAAGAGAGCTCAGACAGTTTCACCACACACCAGTCAGAGAACGTCAGTACTTCTCAGGTTCTGGTCAGATGTTTCTGCTGCATGTGTAGTACTCTTTTGCCAATATCTTGCCATACTCAAGGCTTGACAAGATTTATGAAAAGCAGCCACTTGCCAAAGACACAAGAATTTCTAGCCTCTCTCCTTTGTGAAAAGCTTCTCAAGCTACCCATTTTCTCTCATCCAGTTACTTGCCTCCACCAAATTTGACATCTAGAAATGCTACCGTGACAGCTGGTCCAAGCCTCGCTGCTTGCTCCAATCCAGCAAAGTTTATAGTGAAACTTCAAAGTTCCTCAAGATAAAAAAAAAATTCATAAATATATATAACACATTAATGATTCAGCTCTGTGCTCAAGCAATGCAGCAGCAATGTCCCCGAACAGTGCCAAAAACTGTCACCTGAGAAAATTCAGCAATCTGTAATGCCTAGTCAACAAATGTGATGTATCCAAACCAGTTTGACTCCAAAGCTATGCAAGTTACAGTTAACAAATCAAAAATACTTGTTCTAGATGTGAAAGTTTAAACTTTCAACCAAACGTCACCCTATCATTTACATTCACCCATATAGTTGTGTTAAAAAAATATGTTGATCCTGTTCATGTAGATACATGATTTAATTTGGAACTTTTGCAAGTTTTTAAACATCAAATTTCTTTTTGACTATACCGATTTGTTTCACATCTTGGTAGAAGTATTCATAAACAATTTTCCTACATTAAGAGTTGAAATGAAGTAATCGATGTTCATGTCAAAATATAATGATAATTCGTTGAAGCATCAAAAGTCAGACAGCACATCATACTGAATGAAAATTGTAGGTTTCCTGCTATCATCTCATCTCATTCCCCTGACCGCTGCTATACATTACACAATCATTTGACATTTTAATGAGAATAACAATATGAACTTGTTTGCCTCCTGGCAAAAGAGTGTCTGAGAATCTGAGTTTAAAAGAAGTTGTGTACAGTCCTTTTATGGTTGTCTGGGCTATAAGTCTTACAAACCAATACATGCTTTGACCCAACATGTGCCAGATCGAACCAATACATGTGGATAATATTTTGATCCAAGTCCAACCCAATACAATTCACACAAACTCTTCACTGACATGTGCTGGGTCAACACAGCAGAGGTCTGCTTGTTCCGCATATGGCATGTTTGACCAAACAGGGATGGCTTGTAATGGATTGAAATTTAAATAGATTTATAAAATATATATTTAATCTGGACATACTGGTCAAAGCACATATTGGTCTGCAACATCAACCACATGAATTTGGTGAAGCATCCTGTCGGTTCAAACTGATCAGCCCAATCTGGGCAAGCACAAGAGATTGTCCAGGATGTATACCCAGACAGATTGAGAGGGTTAAAGATCTAGATCAATAAAGCACTGCTTCGTTTCATAATTAACAGGTGAATATTTATCACCATAAATAAATTGATCCCAACTTGGCCTTAACAGTGAAACCACTTTCTTTTTCTAGTTCTTCTGTTCAATTTCCACACTGCTGATCTGATTGTGCAAGTTTCCTACCTCAAACATTAGCTTTCTTCATCCCAGTGATAAGAATGATTCTGTCTCAGTCAGTCAGTCAGTGTCAGTCACACACCAGCTTAGCTTAAAAAGCACACTAACATAGCAAAACATGTAATTTCTTTTTGATCTCTGGTAAAACGGCAGTTTATGACCCCCTTTGTACTATATATTATTCTATACGTACAAAAAGACAAGTGTGTGATGCAAGCTTATTGTTGGTTCATAATCATTTAATACTGATTCTACACTCCTGCAAAGTTGTTATGCTTGTTCTAAAATGCAGCATTGAGACACCAATTACACATACATGGGTCAAAATAGGTGACATGCAGCCACTAGAAAAAAAAAAACAGAATTTACAAATGTCAACCATATCAGAACCGCCCCTTCCCCCAGCCGTTCTTGCTATTCCGTACAATAATAAACTTGTCTGTTTCCCAGACCAAACTCCACCAGAAACCGAATGGGACGTTGGTGTATGCACATTAAGAACCAGTTATAAGCGCGAAAAAATTATTTCGACGTTAAAATCTACTAGAAATATACGAAAAAATAAATGAGATCATAAGGCGCCGTAAAGGAAGAGATCACATGAGAAAAACGTGAAAATGAATAATTATTTTACCTGTCATTTGGAGGTCTCCCAGCCATCTTTCAGGGTCTGCCATAACAGGTTCGGGCTGAATATGTAAATAAATGCACCCATTCTAAAAATCAGTATTTTTTCTCTTTACTGGACCCATTAAGTTTTAATGTTTATTTCTTATTCTGTAAATGTGTATTTCAGTTTTTTTTAGTATTTTGAAGAAAAAATTAAATGACGAGGTTTTCATACGCGCCGCGCCTTTTCCATCGCTTCCCAAACCATGACGCGCCGGAAAAAAATCACGCATCGCCAGCGAAGTCACGCGGCGAGTCTCATGCCGTAGATAGCTGAGTGTTTTGTTGCGCAGTGCTGCTAACCGACGCAGTAGTAATCGGGGGAACACCGCTATGAAGGGATTCCCCTCCCTTTTCAAGGCTTCTGAAATGCTTGAAAGCCAGTCCCCACTACTACTACAATAACTACTACCTTTTTTTATCATTGGAACATTTCTGTTTAGTTTCCCAGTCGTGAGCGACTCCTTGTGTGGAACATTATGTCTTACTATACATTGGACTGACTAACCAGATCCCTCCATCGAAAGATTTTTGTCTGGAGTATTGTCTCTGTGTACACTGGACTGACTTTCAAGATCACTCTACTGAAGCACTTCGATACATTTTCTGTCTGTCTATATCAGTCTCAGTTTCGTCAAGGAGGCAGGATTTAAAGCTGAGGGATAATTAAACAGAACAAGATGAGAATTCAAGACGAGCGTTACATGGATCGCTTAACAGATGTCGGACCTACTCATTAGCCCAACATGCTGGTCAACTTGAGACCTACCTAACATTGTGCCATTATTATGTTGTGTGTGTGTTGTAGGTCTAAGTGTACACGTATGGGTGTGTGGACACGGGCCCGTGTGTGTGTGCCAGTGTATGCGTGCGCGAGCACATGTGTGTGTGTGTGTGTGTGTGTGTGTGTGTGTGTGTGTGTGTGTGTGTGTGTGTGTGTGTGTGTGTGCGCGCGCGCGCGCGCTGATCAGATTATGGGTAGCTGAGTGAAGCACTGTGTTGTCTGAAGCCTCTGTTCCTGAGAGTCTCTGAGTGTGTTCCCATTCTGGAAGGTCTGTTGTGCACCCCTGTCCTCCATTACCTTCTGCAACCTTGCTTCCAGGCTCTATATGATAGAGATGTTCCAGACCATGGACTGTGGCTTCCTGTCATGAAGAATGCCAGACTTGAACTTCTGATGCAGTCTAGTGTCTTCTGGCTGTATTAGCCACATTGTGTGCGTGTGAGAGAGAGGGAGAGAGATAGAGACAGACAGACAGACAGACAGACAGACAGAGACTGACATTGACACAGAGAGAGAGGCAGAGTTAATTACTGCCTATCTACTATGTTTAGGACGGCCATGGCCGGGCGTGCGAAAGGGAAATTTACTTCCGGTTCTCAGGACATCAACTTTTTTCAAGTACATTCAAAAACTTCTCGTGCTTAATTTCAGCACACCCGTGGTAGGGGGTGGGCGTGGGTTGGGGGTCTTGCAGTGCCATTCTCGGTTGCACGGCTACGAAGCGACGAGGACCTTGTTTTTCCAGCAGAGGAAAAATGTGACTGGACGGATGCACCAGTGCAATGTATCGCCTGCTAAACGTCCTCCCAGTCTCAAAACTGAGTGTCTGAGGGCGGAAAATGGAGCAAAAGTTAGAAAGAGAGGGGGTTAGTTACTGCCAAGGACGCAGACAAGCACTGTCCTGTGCTATGTTTGTCTGTGTCCTTGGCGGTAATAACTAACCCCCTCTCTTTCTAAATTGTACTCTCAGTCGTTCTAGTCCATTGTAATGGCTGATCGGTGTAAGCTTTGTATCAAGACTAAATCTTGGCTAATCGGAACGCAGCATCATATAGATGGAGTTGTGAGACTCAACTTACAACAGCGAACGAGTTGTGAGACTCAGCTCATAACAACTCTCAATGATTTTAATAACTGTCTTAACAACAGACAGCAAATAGATGCAATTTTATTAGACTTTTCTAAAGCCTTTGATAAGGTTGACCATGTGGGCCTGCTGCTTAAATTAGAACACATCGGCAATGGCGGTTCTTTGCTAAAATGGTCTAGATCATTCCTCGTTGAGAGAACGCAGAAAGTTATTGCGGAAGGGTCGTCATCCCATTGTAAACCAGTCTTGTCAGGTGTACCATAGGGAACTGTTCTGGGCCCTTGTTTTTCTTAATTTATATAAATGACATAAGCAGCAGAAATCTCTCTCCTGGAACTACTATAAGGCTTTTTGCAGATGACAGCTTAGTATATAGAACAATCAGAAGCAAGAATGATACACGCATTTCTACAAGAAGATCTAAACGGTTTACGAGAGTGGGAAAGAACTTGGAAAATGGAATTTCACCCCGAGAAGTGCCATGTGTTGCGTATATGTAATAAACGCTCACCAACTAGATCAGAATATTCTATTCACAATACAATTCTTTAAAGAAACCAATGCTGCAAAATATTTAGGCGTGATTATAGATAGTCGTCTCAAATGGAAAGAATATTACAATTTAGTATGTAAGAAAGCAAATAACATCTTAGCTTTCTTATACAGGAATATCAACGACTGCCCCAAAAAGGTTAAGGACGACTGCTATAAAACACTGGTTAGACCAGTACTGGAATATGGTGCTCAGTCTGAGATCCTTACCATCTAAAGGGCATTGATAACCTCGAAAAGATCCAGAAGAGAGCAACACGGTTCGTAACAGGGAATCATATTAGAGAGAAGGGGAATACTAGGAAGAACATGAGGAAATTAGAATGGAAACCCTTAGAAGCGAGAAGAGCTTTTATCAATCTTGATATCTTCTTCAAAAGGCAGAGTTACACTAATTGATATTCCAATGGAACAACTAGTATCGAATAGAAATAGCACCAGGAGTGGCAGTCAATCTTATGCCATACCTGCGTCAAATATTGACAGCCATTTACATTCATTTTATCCTAGTTCTGTACGGCTGTGGAACTCAATGCCGGGTGCCATCAAGATTGCCACAAATGCAGTCTCAATTAAAAATCAAATTAATACGACAGTCTTGAGATCTGCATATTGACTGATTTTTTTCTATTTTAACTTCCCCAGATATTTTATGGTCACCTGGGCCTGAATCTGGCCATTGCTTTTAACTTTTTGAATATCGTGTGCGACTCCTTGTTGCCAAATTTTGCTCCAGGGGCCAACAGGCTGAGTCGCACTTTATTTTATTTTATTTCATTTTACGTTTTAGCATGCGCGCTGGTGACCTACTCGTTTTTGAGTGAACCAGTCTTTTTTAGGAAGAAGAAGGAGATGTAAGGGGATGGGAGGGGGGGGAGCGGTATCTTCCGCTGGTGCTACAGGTCAATAGGACGAACAGACAGTCATTGATTTCTTCGATCCGACCACAATTTGTACCCAAATCAAAGAGATAGGGGACTGTCCGCTCGTCCTTTTTTTCATTTGCTTTAAATGTCATTTCTCATGCCTGAAGAAGGCTGAATGGATCGAAACGCGCAGTGTTTGTTTTGTAATTTGTTCCTTCGTTTAGCGGACTAATGATTTTGTTTGTTTTGGGGTATTTTTTTCATAAAGGTCAAAGAAATTTTCGAGGAGTATTAGAACAGAGAAGCCAAAAGCAAAATTATATATGATCCCCTATAATCTAATAGAGCGTGAAAATCAAAGGGAAGAAGATATTTCACAGGACCTTCAAACACTACAAACACATATTATTATTATTGTTGTGCAGCATTATTATTATCTATCATTATTATTATTGTTGTTGTTGTTGTTGTTGTTGTTGTTAACATTATGAATACTTACATAGCGCCTTTCATTGGCTAGACAACGGGCTGCCTACCTGGGTAGTGCCAGCTGAAGCCAGCTGGCGCTTCATTCAGTTGTTTCCCGTGTAATCCAGTCAATATATCGTTCAATATTGTTCACTCAATGTCCTTACTTCCTTCATTCTTTTCATTTCTCACGCAAGGTGCATGCTATTTGTAACGTGTCATCCATGCCAACGGCCAAACTGGCATTCTCTCTGAAAGCTGGTGATGGGCATTTACGTGTGTGCAAGATGTTATGCGTGCGTTCACACACACTGACAATGCTAGCAACACTTCAAGGACATGATATTCCAAAATGTTTGTCTTGGAGAAACAAAAAAAAAAAAAAAAAAAAAAAAAAAAAAAAAAACAGCAACAGGCCAAGACCGATCAATATCACAATGAAAACGGGAGAGAGAAAAAAAAGCGGATTCTCAGGAATGTTGAATTCCTATTAGATTCAATTAAGTTCAGCAAGGTGGGTATCCTCACAAACAAAACAATGATAGCGATTCGAGAGAAGCAAGATCAAAGCAGCTACAGGAGGAAAGATGAAGAAAGAGGACAGAGAAAAAGGAACAGATGTGATTTTCAGGAGAGTCGTCTGTTAAGCCGTCAAGCCATCTTCAGCAGTGAGGGGCCACTTGACTGTTCCCAATGACTGAGGGGTCACTTGACTGTTCCCAATGACTGAGGGGTCACTTGACTCTTCCCTCTGACTGAGGGGTCACTTGACTGTTCCCAATGACTGAGGGGTCACTTGACTCTTCCCTCTGACTGAGGGGTCACCTGACTGTTCCCTCTGACTGAGGGGTCACTTGACTGTTCCCTCTGACTGAGGGGTCACTTGACTGTTCCCTCTGACTGAGGGGTCACTTGACTGTTCCCTCTGACTGAGGGGTCACTTGACTGTTCCCACTGATTGACTCACAATCCTTTTCACAACAAACATCAACGTGTTCGTAATGTAAATAGATGTTCCTGCTTATTTCTATAAAAGATAACAATAGTCATTCCCAAAACGATTATTTAAAATGCATCAATGTGTGCGAATGTAGATCAGCTGAAAAATAAAATGGCCGATTTAAAAGCTTTGGTTATTGAATACATTCCTAGTATCATTCTTTTAAATGAGACACTACCAAAAGCGCCACAGAAAGTCAAAGTCAAAGGAACTTAACCTAAATCGATTGAAAACTAAATAAACAAGTGATAAAGAAGTCTATTCCTTGCAGATATTAACTCAATCCATAGGAGTCAGTTCCACAAATTTTACTTGATAAAATTCGTGTACAATGCAAAGCTTTTAAAACGTACAAAAGATTCAAAACCAAGGAAACTGCAATACTCATGCTTATGCCTGAAATCAAATAATGTGAGATACGCGTAAAACTGATATACAATATGAAGTAAAATTAGCTAAAAACGTTTAAAGAGAGCCCCCAAAGTGTTTGTGCTTATGTGGCATTCGAAAGAACACCCAGACCTTGCTAACCTCATGAAGCCAGGCAGAACCTTGACTGAGAGTGATCGGCAAAAGGCGGAGGTTCTCAGCAAGTTCTTCACCAGTACATTTACCAAGGAAGACTTTGATCATCTCCCCCCATTTCCCCAAACGGGCAGACATCATTATATCTGGCATAGTTATATTAGAAAAGAAAGTTAATGACCAGCTTGCACACTGAACTGATTGAAAATAACCAGGACCTGATGGAACACATGTTAGGTTCTTAATGGAAGCAAAAGACGAACTCTTATTTTTCTAAAATTCCTCACTATTTAAAAAACCTTAAATGAATTTAAAGTACCAGATAGTTGGAAACTAGCTTCTGCTTCTTCTTCTTCTTCTTCTTCTTCAGCCTTCCAGTATCTGGTAGCGTGTGAACTCGTTTTACTCTGTTGGGATACTCACACTATATTCGAGAGTATAGTCAGTTCACTCCGACTTCGTTGAGTGCAGAATTTTGTGGGAAGAGGTTGTGGAAAAAGACAGATAAAAGATATGGTAGACAGAAAGGACAGTATACGACAGTACAGTAAAGGAGGAGACAGATTTACTGAGAGCGAAAGGAAAAGGGGACGTTACTAGCACAGAATGTCCAGAAGGAGGGGGAACTATTTGTACAAAAGACCCTCGGTATCCCTACGGGGGAGTTGGAAACAAGCAGAAGTGAAACCTATCTTTTAAAAAAAAAAAAAAAAAAAAAAAAAGAAGGAAAAAAAAGAGAACCATGTAATTACAGGTCAGTTATTCTTACATCAATGATTTGTAAAAGACGCGAAAGTATAGTTAAGGGTTCATGAAAGAAACATTTAATTGAAAATAATGTCTTATCTAGTTATCCGTATGGTTTCACATCGGGTTGATTTTGTGTTTCACAATTACTGAGTTTTACGCAGGACTGGATAACAACAATAAATGACAATATACCACCAGACATTGTTTACCTGGACCTTCAAAAGGCCGTTGATAAAGCCCTGCACATGAGACTCATCCACAAACTGAAAGGTTATGGCATAGATGGCAACTTGCTTAAGTGGTTAGAAGACCTTTTACATCACGAAAACCAACATGTTAATATTGTGATGAAAAGCCATCTGCATTAAAGGTGACTGGTGGTGTTCCTCAATATAGCGTCTTGCAGGCAGCACTATCTATTCATTAATGATATAAGCTTACCCATCACACACACACACACGCGCGCGCGCGCGCGCGCCTTCTGTAAATGTTTTTGTCGTGAGGCGTCCATTGGGATGGAAAATGGACAGGAGAAAAAAAATGACAGCATTAAACAAAATGTGCTAGATTCTTTTTAGATACAGATCGAAGGTAAACAAACCGACAAGGAGGAGAGTTGATCAAAACCCTACATTGGACGACTGGATACTTGTAAGCGAAGATAATCTCATTTCGGACATTGTACATCTTGACCCAGTGGGTAAAAGTGACCATGACGTTTGGGCATTTCAGCTTCACATTTCTAATTTTTAAAAAAAAGTAAAAGAACAGGTTAAGTATATTTACAAACTTAGCAAGGGTGATTATCATAAGCTTAGAAAGATTGTTAAAGATAATGATTGGTCTGTGATGTCAGAAATGAATAGCGAAGAGAGTTGGAACTACATAAAGAGATTACTGCATAATGGTATGGAGAAATGTATCCCTAAAGTTAAAGTTAGGGATACTAAAAAAGTGCAACCTGTATGGATGAATAAGACAGCGTTCAGATGTATCAAAAAGAAATATATAAACTATTCAAAAGATACCTTACCACTAAATCAGGTTATGCTTATCTGAAATACATAAAGGAAAGAAACAAATGTAAAAAGTTGTTAAAAAGAATACGAAGAGATTATGAGAAGCAGATCGCCAAAGAAGGTAAAATAAATCCAAAAAAGTTTTAGAGGTATGTGCAACAGCAAATGAAAATGAGTACAGGTATAAGTGCATTAAAGAGACCTGATGGCACATTTGCGGTGGACGACATGGATAAGGCTCAAATGTTAAATACATTTTTTCAAGTGTATTTACCCGAGAAAATTTATCCGACATTCTGGACTTGAGAGGAGGTTGTTATTCAAATGGGGTAATGTTAACAGAAATTCGGGTAACTCCGAAGGCTGTGGAGAGTAAATTAAAACAACTAAATCCAAATAAGGCACAGGGTCCTGATTTATTGCCCACCAAGGGTACTAAAAGAGCTGTGTGAGGAACTATCTGTTCCACTGTGTTCATTTTTTAATAAGACACTTGAAACTGGTGTACTATTACCTGAAGACTGGAAAACGGCAGAGGTGACCGATTTTTAAGAAAGGTACAAAATGAGAACTGAGCAACCGCAGACCTGTAAGTCTTACTTGTATCTTATGCAAGGTTTTAGAAAGAATTGTCAGAGACTCAATGGTCTTATTTTAAAGATAATAATTTATATTCTAAATGTCAGCATGGTTTTCGAAAAAAAAAAAAAAGATCATGTGTCACACAGCTGTTGGAGGTTATGGAGGATATAACACAATGCTGGATGGCAGACAAGGAATTGATATCATATACATGGATTTTGGAAAAGCTTTCGATACGGTTCCGCATAAGAGGCTCCTTATAAAACTAGCAGCATACGGTACTGGTGGCACTTATTAAAATGGATCAAGAACTTTCTGAGTAATAGAATTCAACAAGTCAGAGTAGGGGCAGCCAAATCGAAGAAATGTAATGTACTTAGCAGTATCCCTCAAGGTAATATACTGGGACCGGTTCTTTTTCACAATTTTTATAAATGATCTACCAGATAACCTTGTCAGTCCAGGTAAAATATTCGCAGATGATACTAAGATTTACAATTTGGCACAAAAGAGTACTTGTATTCAAAATGATATCTACAAACTGCAAGAGTGGTCTGAGTCGTGGAATCTGTATTTCAATATGGTCAAGTGTGGTGTATTGCATGTCGGGAATAAAAATCAGAATAATGAATATAAATGATGGAGAATGATGTTTATCACCAAGTAGAGGTTATTACTGAAGAAAAAGACTTGGGTGTTACCTTCGATAGCAGGTTGTCATTTAACCCCCACTTACAGAGTGGTAAATAAGCTAACCAGATGTTAGGTATCATAAAAAGAAGTTTACATAGGGTTGTCTTTTTAGCAGGTAAACACTTACAGAGTGGCTACTTTTTAAAAAGAAGTTTTACATATTTAGTTAATTATACAATACAAGCTTTTGTCAGGCCACATTTGGAATATGCTAATGTGATTGGAGCCCTTTTTTTTTAAAGCGTCAATCAATAATGTTACAAAAAGTTCAAAGACGAGCTACCAAATTGCTAAAGCATTGCAAAAAAACTTATCATATAATAAAAGATGAAATATTTGAATTTGCACTCGCTGAGGGGAAGAAGGATCAGAGGTGACCTAATTCAAGTTTATAAGACCTTAATGGCTATGATGATATTGACATTGAGACTTTCTTTTCTGTTGCTCAAACTGAGAGTACTAGAAAGTCTGACGGAAAGATTTTTGTCACCGATTGGCGGTGCTGAACCAGCACGTCCACGTGTTCAGTGTGGTGGTTCAAAATAGAGAGCGTGTGCGCGTATGCGTGCGAGTGTGTGTGTGTGTGTGTGTGTGTGTGTAAGATTGGGCTTTTAGTTAGGTGGGGGTTAATCTAAGTTCCTCGGGGTTAGGTAGGAAGGTTAGGCTAGGTAGGGGGGCGAGGGAAAGTAGGACATACACTATTCTTACCTTCCAGTCTTCCAGTTGCAAAGTGAAACGACTGCAGGCGGAAATCTAAACAATCTTAAATAGATGTCAGCGAACCGCCCAGAGAAACGTGAACAAACGAGTCACTAGACAAACCACAATGCGTTTCGACCTCTTAGGTCTTATTCAGGTGCAACAAAAAAGAAACAAATTACGAAAATGCACTTAGCTTTGATCGCTTCTGTGTTCAGCGCAAGGAAGAAGGCCTTCTTCTTCCCTGACAAGATTTAATGCTAGAAAGATCAGCCAGGTTAGAAGCACTGTCTACTAATAGAGCACAGCTAGCATCACAAAAAAAAAAAAAGAATCAGAGAAGAGAAACTATAAACAGAATACTTTATGAAACCACTACGCTAGCAGAAAGAATAAGGACTCAGAGAGCAGGGGATTACAATAATTAGTATAATAACAGCCGTTGGGTTCGCTATCTCTACACTGGTTTATGCATTAACTGGCAGTGCACCAACAGGGCCAGTAGTGCCTCCAGCGCCTCAGCCTGGTAAAAGTTGGATTAGAAAACAATTACACCACCTGTCAACCTTATTAAAAAAAAAAAAAAGTTAGCTGCTAAAGCACTTGATGCTCTGCCTGGCATATTGGGCAGTGTTATTAGTTGGGTTTTGTCTACTAAAGGCAAAGTGGCTGGTTATATGGCTGACCATCTGTGGACATTGGGGTGCTGGCTGCAGGTTTGATTGTTAGTGAAATAAAGTATAGCCAGCCCAGTAAAAGTTAAAAAAACACAACAAGAGCTGTCTTTTCACCAGTGTGTCTGTCAGGGTGAAGTATATTAACAGGCGGTGCTGGTGGGCTGCTTTCTAACGGTGGACTGCTTTCTATAACTGGTGGTGGTTCTAGTTGTTCAGAGCTAGATATTGTTTTTAAATGGATGGTGCAGGCCTTGTGTTTAAGCCTTTAGTATGTCCTAAGTTTTGTTCATCTCCAGCTATGAGTATTTCGTTATTATAATTCTGTATCATGCCAATTTGTAGTCTAAGGTCAGAGGGTAGCATATATAAACCCATGGCCTACAACAAAGTCAGCCTTGACCTAGCATGTGCAAGAACGTTATGGTACCTTTTTATGCTGGAAGGCAAATCAACGGCAGAGTTAATAGCATCTTCTAAATTAGCCAAATATTGTTTTCTTGCATCGAAGCCCGTAGGTTGATCCACTATGCTAGACTTGCTCTGTGCTTGCGCTCCTATAATAGACACCAAACGTATGTTCGTATGGAGTCGTTAAGCCTTTGCACTCCTGGCATTGTTAGGCCTTCACTTTCATCTAAAATAAATGTTGTCCAGGCATTAGAGTGTTTTTGTTCTATTGACCCCAATCTAAGGGGGGGGGGGCCCAGGCCAGTAGGTATTCTCTGGGGGGGATGCGGGGGGGGGGGGGAGGGGGGGGGGGGGGGGGGGGGGGGGGGGGGGGCTGACGATGCCACAACCCCATACAAATACAGTTGTGGCGATGGGGGTGGGGGGGGGGGGGTGGATGGCGGGCGGCGCGGTGGGGAGGGGGGACACTATCTTTATCATTACTATCATTACTATCTTTATCATTACTATTGTTGTGGTTTTATAGTTTAAACAGACAGAGTGATATTAGGTCTTCTCCTACAAGATCCTACATGAAAAACATCCGTGACATTAAATGCACGAATTTGCATTGTCTATGCAGAAATAACGTTGGAGCACTGAATCGATGAAGCGATCCACCTTTGTCGAAATATACATCGATGTTTTGTTTGTTTGTTTGTTTGTTGCCTTTAGCTTCCCCAAGAGTGCAAGATAGATGTATTGCTCAATGTAAAGTTTCTCTTTATTAGTTTGTTTTGCACCACCTCTCTTAATTCTACCCTCTTTCCTCGAGCCCTATTCCTCGAACTCAACTCACCCTCTCTCCCACTGTCCCTCTGTCAACTTCATTCAGAACTTTGGCTTCACAGGGGAGTAGTATTACGCATCTTAATGTCTGTACTGTTTTTTTTGTTTTTTTGTTTGTTTGTTTGTTTGTTTTTTTGTCGCTGAGGAAGGCATATTGCCGAAAATTTCTTGTCCTGTTTTGTGTCGTTCATTAAAACCGCGTTACTTCACACTTTGTTTTGTGTGGTTTGCTTTTTCGTCTGGTTCCGGTAACGCTGCAGTTTGTTTCATTTGTCCTTTACGTTACTGTAATCGAGGGGAAGGGAAGACGTCAAATTTGGGCCAGTGAGGTGCTGCAATACAGTTAGTGTGGTATTTTACCCCGGCAGCCATCAAATGTCTCCTGACCCCAGGAATAAGCTTGCGAAGATCTTGATCTTGTAATTGTCGTGCATAGCTCCGTTGCTCACAGTCCACTGGACATTGTGCAGCAGAAGATGTCCATCTTGTAATTGTCGTGCATAGCTCCGTTGTTCAAGGTCCACTGGACATTGTGCATCAGTGAGCAGCTTCATGACACCCCGCAGAAAACACAATGGATTTATATATTTGATGACGTCGATCTTCTGTCTGACTGGTTCGTTGTTCGTTGTGTCCATCAACAGCACAGTTGCTCCCGCTTCGCGTATACTGAATTGGTGCCAATGGCTGCTTTATATGAAAGGAAATACCAGATTCGTTCTTGTCTGCACCACGTTTCCACGGAGAAGAGTAAGAAAACCCGTGATGTGAACTGTTCCAGACAGAACCTACTATGAAAAGGAACGTTCATTGAAGGGTTATGTTTATCATGATGAGCCTGAAGCCGACCTGAATAGGGAAACGGTAGGACTTGGCGGAGGATGGGGTGGGTGGTAGGCGGAGTGAAGGGAGGGAGTACATTTGAATGATTTTTGTCAGGAACTGTAGGCCGACGCTTAAAATAGAAATGAAAAAGCATCTGGTTTGGAGAAAGGCATAGAAAACTATCGCGTTGACCCTTGGGTAAAGGAGACTGACACAGACTGCAGCCTTGCAAAAACCAATGCAGAGAACAGAGAAACCGGCCAAAATCAATGCAGAAAACAGAGAAACAGGCAAAACCAATGCAGAGAACAGAGAAACCGGCCAAAATCAATGCAGAGAACAGAGAAACAGGCAAAAATCGATGCAGAGAACAGAGAAAAACGGCCAAAACCAATGCAGAGAACAGAGAAAAACAGGCAAAAATCGATGCAGAGAACAGAGAACCCCGGCCAAAACCAATGCAGAAAACAGAGAACCCGGCAAAAACCAATGCAAAGAACAGAGAAACCGGCCAAAACCAATGCAGAAAACAGAGAAACCGGCAAAAAAACCAATGCAGAGAACAGAGAAACAAGAGAATGTCACATGCGGCTTCACCCCCACCAAAAACCAATTCAGCTGCAGAAACAGAGAAACCACGGCATTTTGCCCAATGCAATGCCCCACAGAAAAACCCACTTTTCAGAATGTCAACATTGCGGCTTCACCCCCCTGTTTTTACCAATTTAATATTAACAAAACAGCAAATAAAGATGTCGTAAAGGGTTTGCGAGGCAAAATACACATGGTTTAGGTTGAAGCCGCATATTGACATTCTCTCTGGCTTAAAAAAAAAATGCAAAACTCTGTTTCTTATTTTATTTCATGTCAAGCGCTATTAATAAATCAGAACAATCAAGCAGTTTTCCGTCTTGGTTAGTTATTTTTACACAATGCATTTAACCAAAGTGCATTTTCTTTAAATTGTCTGTTTTCATCAAATGTTAATAAATCAGAACAATCACAATAACAACCCACCTTGGTTGATGGCGCTGCTCTTAAACTGTAGATGGTTGACCATCAAAATAAATTACTGTTTGTTTTTAACTCTTGTAAAAGGACAAAACAGCATTGGGTTAATGCTCAAAATCAGATAGATGGTTCATTACCTCAAATAAATGATAGGTGTCATAACTCTGAACTAATATGATAAGCTCTGCTATTGCTGTGGAAGCCCAAATTCGAGCAAGGCCTCTAGATAAAATGCTACTGCTGTGGAAGCTTCTTCGGAAAAGCATAGTAATTCTGAGGATTGCTTCGTTAATTTTTAGCAATATGCCAAATTCGTAAATACTTCTTTTAAAGAACAAAAGTTGTAATAACCTTCTGGTAGTTTTACAAGACTTATTTGATTGCCTTCTTCGTCATTAATACTAATCCAATTATTCTGAGCTTTTTCAGATGTGTTAAACCACATAACTTTAAAACCAAGTTCTTTGAGAGCAACCCTATAATGACCGCGTCTATTATCAAGTGGATACTATAAAAACACGCGCTCGTTTTGTTTGGTTATATAAACGTACAGCCTTTTAAAAAACTATTTAAAAATGGGACCTTTTCAATATAACCAAAGTGGCACTTACACTGTTGGAGCGTCTTATAATCCCAAATCATTAGACTTCAGTACTCTAACCATTGCAGTAGATGATGAAACATATGGCTTTTAAGCCAGACTTGTAAATCCTCTACAAGCATATTAAATCCTCCAATAAAAATGACAGAGAGCCAAATTTATGGTCAGTCAAGCCCATATTGCGTCTCGTCTTCCACACTCTATGCGTACCTGCTAACGCTAAACTTGCGAACGCTTTACCGTGTTGCATTTCACGTCCCGTCTTCGTCGTCGATTATTTCACGTCCCGTCTTCGTCGTTGTTTATTTCGCGTCACGTCACTGACTCCCTACATCAGATAAGTCGCTCTTCGTTCTTTGTTTGTACTGTCCTAAATGTTAAATGTTACCTTTTGTTTTCACTTGAAGAAGACCCAAGAGGTCGAAATGCATCGTGTCTTGTGTACTTTGTTCGTCAATGTCCTCGGCGGAAACTAACCCCCACTCTTTCTAAACTTTGCTTCGTTCTCCGCCATCAGTCGCTCCATTTTGAAATTTTAATACTAGTTGTGGTGTTTCATATGCAAAACCATTTACACCACCCCAATCTCTTAGTTAGGTCAGTATATAATTTTCATGTTCATTACCAGTATAGACGTATACTAACTGAACTACAAGTGCCTCTCCCCAACGATCAATCCTTCTCTCCATTTAACAACCCAAAGGACAAGAATACGTATGAGAAAATCTGCAATGAATTTAACATTAAATTTTCAACTTACTTTAGACAAAAGTCGGACCATAATCACCGGATGGGCACACTGTATTTGTGGGGCCAGCACAGAGAATACAATTATGACTACTGGCCTGGGCACACCTCTTTTAAGCCAGACTTCCCACATAGATTGGGGTCAATAGAACAAAAAACACACTAACGCCTGGACAACATTTATTTTAGATGAAAGTGAAGGCCTAACAATGCCAGGAGTGCAAAGGCTTAATGACTCCATACGAACATACGTTTGGTGTCTATTAGGAGCGCAAGCACAGAGTAAGTCTAGCATAGTGGATCAATCTTCGGGCTTCGATGCAAGAAAACAATATTTGGCTAATTTAGAAGATGCTATTAACTCTGCCGTTGATTTGCCTTCCAGCATAAAAAGGTACCATAACGTTCTTGCACATGCTAGGTCAAAGGTTGACTTTGTTGTAGGCCATGGGTTATATATGCTACCCTCTGACCTTAGACTACAAATTGGCATGATACAGAATTATAATAACGAAATACTCATAGCTGGAGATGAACAAAACTTAGGACATACTAAAGGCTTAAACACAAGGCCTGCACCATCCATTTAAAAAAATATCTAGCTCTGAACAACTAGAACCACCACCAGTTATAGAAAGCAGTCCACCATTAGAAAGCAGCCCACCAGCACCGCCTGTTAATATACTTCACCCTGACAGACACACTGGTGAAAAGACAGCTCTTGTTGTGTTTTTAAACTTTTACTGGCTGGGCTATACTTTATTTCACTAACAATCAAACCTGCAGCCAGCACCCCAATGTCCACAGATGGTCAGCCATATAACCAGCCACTTTGCCTTTAGTAGACAAAACCCAACTAATAACACTGCCCATATGCCAGGCAGAGCATCAAGTGCTTTAGCAGCTAACGTTTGTTTTTTTTAATAAGGTTGACAGGTGGTGTAATTGTTTTCTAATCCAACTTTTACCAGGCTGAGGCGCTGGAGGCACTACTGGCCCTGTTGGTGCAATGCCAGTAAATGCATAAACCAGTGTAGAGATAGCGAACCCAACGGCTGTTATTATACTAATTATTGTAATCCCCTGCTCTCTGAGTCTTTATTCTTTCTGCTAGCGTAGTGTTTTCATAAAGTATTCTGTTTATAGTTTCTCTGATTCTGTTTTTTTTTTTTTTTGTGTGATGCTAGCTGTGCTCTATTAGTAGACAGTGCTTCTAACCTGGCTGATCTTTCTAGCATTAAATCTTGTCAGTGAATACAGGGCCCAAACGGCCTTAAACACAGACTAAGTGCGGAGGATGCAGAGGATGATGATAAAGACCAGGCAGTAGCATTGGCATTTGGCAACAGATTTTGCGTTCCTCTAGATTTTGAACTGTTAAGACGCATCTGCTACCAAGGCGCACTAAGAGACAAACTTACTTATGAATTGACATTTAATACTAGCTCTGTCATTCTATGTGAAGACCCTTATCCAAATACACAGTTACAGACATCTCTCTTGAGTTTGATGTTGTTACTAAGCCTGAACTGGCTAGATCAGTCTTAAACCAGTATAACAGTAAGACAATTATCTATTTTGAAAGAGTTGTGCACAACATTACAGAGAATAAGAAAAAGCAAGACACAGTCTGGAACATAGCTCTAAGTTATTCTCTCAAGTCGTTAAAGGGAATTTTGTTGTTGTTTACTAAAGTCACACCCCCTTTTTCAAGAAAACTGAAGTGTTTTATCATCTAGCAGTTGTCTCTTGCACAGTAGATGGCAAGCCTGTTCAGTAGTATTCAGCTGGACTTTTACCTCACCAACACTTTGATGAAATAAGAAAGTTGTTTGCTGGAGGTAGACAAACAAATCCTACAGCTGATCTTGTATGTAAAAAAAACTTTTCACCTTCATGATGCAGACTTGAAGATTATTTAACAAGAAAATGTGGGCTGTGGTTGGATTTTAGATCAACATATGACAACAGATTGCATGGAAGTGGAAGAAGGGTAGGGGCAGATGGCATAAACATACAGATTAATAAGAAAGCAGATGGAAATGGTCAGTTACAAATGCACGTTTTTGTGGCTTGTGACGCTCAATTAAATATTGACGAAAACAGGCTAAAAGAAATAACCCAATAAAAAACAGATTGAAGAAAACAGGTTAAAAGAAATAACCTATTAAAAACAGATGGATGGTTTGAACTTTTACCCAAAGACCCGCACTGCTCGTTTATTTGCGGGATTACTGGGTGTGGGAAAACAGTCTTCATACTTGATTTGTTACAAATAATATACAGGTTTCATTACGAGTACATTGTTATATTCTGCATAACTATTAAGCATAACAAGTCTTACAAAGAAAGACAGTTTGTCTGGACAGATGAGAATATATTCTTAGTTGATCCTAGCGACAAGCTAAGCAACTGTTTAGAACATTACTATAAGCTATTTGAGGGAACTGAAACACTGTTTATTATTGATGACTGCTCAGCTGAGCAAGACATTGTTAAAAAAAGAAAAACTCTGTCTAAGCTAGCCTTTAGCGGACGCCCACGCATTAGTTTCTGTAGGGCTTTTAACTCAAAAATACAATCCTGTCTTAACAGACTTTAGATCACAGATAAATCACTTATTTTATTTTATTCTAAGGACAAGGGGTAGTTTGAAGGTTGTTTGTGTGAAAATTATGTAATAAGGGACAAGAATGAACAACAACAACAACAACAACAACAACAACAACAACAACAACAAAAAATAAATAAATAAATAAAAGAGCAGTTAGAAAAATCTAAGCACGCCAAATTATGCTTACAGACTGATCCATCAGTTCAATATGTTTGTTTATAATAAACAATTTATAATTTTTTTTTTCACATTATAAAAAATGTCCCGCGGGCCAGAATCAAAAGCACAGCTAGCTCCCAAATGTGTTTCAATAGAGCTAAAAGACCTAGCAGACACATCCGAGTTTGATCTAACAGGAGAGAGCCAGGAAATGTGTACGGATTCGAGCACACCGATGAAGGCGTTTACAAACGAACAGAAATTGAAGATAAAAAAAACGACAGCAACATCCTAAACTAGAACAGATAAGAAACCTTGGCAAACACGAATACACACTTTATAAACAAGAGAGAAATCAGGAGTTGCTTCCTGAATTTGACTGGGATTTAAAATTTGACTTACGTATACTTTGATAAGGAAAACAATTTTAGAAAAGCATTAAACGCAGGAGCCCTTCTTGTTAGTCTCGTCCCAGGAACACACAGAAAAAGAAAAAGCAGATAAAATAAGAAGAAGAGAATATATGCTAAGCAGAAAGAGGCCCTTAGCTGAAGTGGGGGGCGACACAGTGACCCTAGAGTTTCTTCCAAAAGGCCAACTGCCTAACGAATTTACGATTAAAAAAAAAAATTATATTAATCACTCCAAGTGAGTGTATTCCTAGTTTGCCAGAACACGTATTAACGAGGGGAGTAACAATAACGTCCGAAAACTTAGATGGACCTCTCAAGCTTGTTATTGCTATTACTAAAAACAGAGATGAAATAAACACTTTTGTATCATCTGACAAAGTCACTGTGAATGTTGACAAGGCCAAACTAACAGTACTTGATTTATTTTCATTAAGTATGTTGATTTTATTGCGTTTTACTCTGTTGATGAAGTGCTGTCAGACGAGTTAATGAGACAATTTATACAAAATTAATTTTGATTAAAAATGGACGAACACAGCCTCAACAGTTCAGATTAAATAACATAACCGAACTTGAAGAGGAAATAGAAAGCGACTTGGATAAGTATAATGCTACTAGAAAGAATATGCTTCAGCTTTAAATGCCCTTTCTTATGTAATAATTACTGGCTCATCGACTGTACCAGCTTAAGTGCTGGGTCTGGTGTTGCTCTTTTAGCTACTGGAGTTGGTGCACCTGCCTCTCTAACGTTAGGGAGTGTTGGTTTGGGTTTAGGTGCTATGTCTATGATTGTAAGTGCTGTTTAAAAAAAAAAACAAAAAAGCTATCACCTAAATTACAAAAGCACACTGCTATTGTAGCCCTAGCAACAGCAAAACTTTGTTCATTAAGATTAAGAATAAGCAAATAATTA
>JADBJO010000137.1:302500-505000 GCA_016801955.1 Conus betulinus | reverse complement strand
TGTGGGGCTGATCGGTGAAGGTAATGTGTGGGGAAGATCTGGTGTGTGATAATGATGTTTCATTCGGATCCGATCCAAATCCGGTTACTCACCTCTGGTTTGTAACGAAGAGTGTGGTGGGGTGGATCCGGAAAAGCGATATATACGGGGCGGATTTGGTGTGCGATGGAGATGTGTGGTTCGTTCAGAATCAGTCAACGGGCGAACGATTCAGCACAGGTGCGTGCGGCTAGCGGCGCAGCGTTGAATGTAGAACACGCATGCGGTCCGCGACAAAAAGACCGGCGAAAGGAAATTCACTGCGAAGCTGCATTGTTTACAAGATGGCTGAGCTACACGAACCAGACGTGGGAACTGCATATTATCGTTCTAATGACTTGGTAAAGAATCTACAGTTAAGGTAACCAGCTCTACTTTTTTGCTTGTAAACTGCATATTATCGTTCTAATGACTTGGTAAAGAATCTACAGTTAAGGTAACCAGCTCTACTTTTTTGCTTGTATAGTTCTCTTTGTGTGTGTGGTGAATGCATGTGTTATGATATATACACTTCAGAGAAACTTGGTTCATTTCTTCGTTTGTTGTTGGTCGAGAGAAAAACTTGTCATCACACGATTTGATCAGGCCTCGACAGCAAGCAAGCGCCAGTTGATGAGTGTTTGCCAAACGAACATTTGTCTGGAAACTATCATCTCACCCAGAGCTTCACGTTGCTCTTGAGTGAATGGCTCTGGGAAGAAGATTTACGCAAATTTTATTCATGGTCTAATGTATATTTTGCGCTCGCATGCCCGTGTGTGTGTGTGTGTGTGTGTGTGTGTGTAATGTTTGCCTAATACAAATTATGTGAGATGAATTCAACACACAATTCCAATTGCCTGGGTTATGACCAAAATTTCCCTGAGTGATAGACATGTCATAAAGCATTCATAGAATGACACATAACACAGCAAACTTGCATCTGTTGAATTTATCCTTCACCAATATCAAATGTGCACCTGCTTAGTTATCCTACACCTACAGCAAATACACCTGCCAAATTCCTCCTACTGCTGTGGCAAAAGTACACCCTCCAAGTTTATCCAGTGCATGTTAAACATGCATTGGCTGAATTAATTCTGCACACAGCAAATGTGCAGTGGTGAGCCATCTGTCATCACCACACATTGCCCTGGGTGATGAGCAGTAACATGAGACTTAGTTTAGATTTGCGTTGTGCATGCTGATTGAAGTGGGCTACCTGAAGGATGTTGGCCATCACAACTTTCCAGGCAAAGAGCCTGGTGATTACTTGGTCTGACGAGTCAGATCTCAGTGTGTGTGTGTGTGTGTGTGTGTGTGTGTGTGTGTGTGTGTGTGTATGTGTGTGTGTGTGTGTGTGTGTGTGTGTGAACAAATGCAGTTGTATGAAAGATATGAATTGTGTGACATTCAGCACTGGTGTGTGTGTGTGTGTGTGTGTGTGTGTGTGTGTGTGTGCATGTGTGTGTGTGTGTGTGTGTGTCGTGTGTGTGTGCGTGTGTGTGTGTGTGTGTGTGTGTGTGTGTGTGTGTGTCAGGCAATGGCGCTAAGAAATTAAAAAAACAGTCCCACCACTAATTAGCCTTAAGCAAACCTGAGTTGCAACCCAGTCCCAAACCAATGAAAACCAGTGAACTCACCACTGCTTATTTTTGTCATACTGTAAGCACGCGCACGCACCCCCCCCCCCCCCCCCCCCACACACACACACAGTAGCCAGAGTGACACACACCACTAAATCAAATGGCTCTAAACTAATTTATTGATAAAATGTGTGATTTTTTTTTTCAACGTATGGTTAATGTCCATGGCAATAATAATCCTTTCTCCATTGTTCTCGAAAAGAATCATGCTTTGCTTTTTTCTGTAACTGTTTTTCACTGCCTGGCTGGGATGCATCACTCAGAGAACGCTCTTCACACACTGTGCCTGGTGGCTCGAGATCTTCACTTGAAGGTCGAGTTGACGGAAGATTTTCAGCTTTGTCCGAGTCTGATCCTCGTTTTAAGAAAGAAAAGATCGACCCCTGTCGACCCCCCTTATCCAGTGTACGTGTTGTAGATCAGTAGCACTAGATCTATATTCTTAAGGTGTACAAACTTGAATAAAAAAAGAATGAACAATGACAGAAGGCTTATGACGTGTAAATTTTTCAACAATACAGTGTTGCTTACGATCTGGCTGGGTCTGTATCAAGCAGTACCAAGAAGCCTAAACTGGAGTTACTACTGGGAGTTACTACTTGTTAGCTTTCAAAGGCTGTGAATATTATAACTGGCCTCAGTCAGCTGCAGAATGAACGCTCTTTAGGCCTGTGCTTGCCTTTTGAGCGATGACAAACTGTACACATCTGGCATACGTCACACTACCGGTACTGCAGAGCCGTATAGAAAGCAGTAGGCTACATGAGGCATGCACGTGCTAGGACCAATCTATTTTATTTGTAAACAGATCCCCATGCCTGGCGAAGTTGCGACTAATGGAGAAGTGGCTGACCTTGACTCACTAAAGACTTGTGTCATGAGAAAACTTGGGTTAGTGCAAGCAGCAAGAGGGTGGACAAGTTTTGTTACCGGTACCGGCAGAAGATTATCGGTCCGAGAGACCGACGGCTCAAATTTGTTTCGGTATACAGCTTTCACAATCGGTATTTTACCGGTATATATCGGTAATTGCGATCCCAGTGTGTGTGTGTGTGCATCCAAGATAAAAAATGAAGTTTGTGTGGGTGTGGGTGTGCAGACGTTGGTGTGTGTGTAACGGTTAACTTATGTGATTTATTTTGGTCTGAGTGTGCATGAGAAAAAATGTGACATATGTTTGTGTGACTGTACGCTTGTGTAAACATTTGTGTCTAGCTGTGGATGTTTGATGTATATAGTATGAAATTAGCATGTCATGAGTGTGTCTGCCTTTGATTGGACAGAGGTGTAGTGTGAGTCTATGACAGGGTATGTTTGCCTTTGATTGGACAGTGTGTCTGCCTGCCTTGATTGGACAGAGGTGTAGTGTGAGTCTATGACAGGGTATGTTTGCCTTTGATTGGACAGTGTGTCTGCCTTTGATGGACAGGTGTCTGCCTTTGATTGGGCAGAATGTGTCTGCCTTTGATTGGGCAGAATGTGTCTGCCTTTGATTGGGCAGAATGTGTCTGCCTTTGATTGGGCAGAATGTGTCTGCCTTTGATTGGACAGAGTGTGTCTGCCTTTGATTATACAGAGTATGTCTGCCTTTGATTATACAGAATGTGTCTGCCTTTGATTGGACAGTGTGTCTGTCTTTGATTATTCAGAGTATGTCTGCCTTTGATTATGCAGAGTATGTCTGCCTTTGATTGGACAGTGTGTTTTGCCTTTGATTGGGCAGAATCTGTCTGCCTTTGATTGGGCAGAATGTGTCTGCCTTTGATTGGGCAAAGTGTGTCTGCCTTTGATTATACAGAGTGTGTCTGACTTTGATTATACAGAGTATGTTTCCCTTTGATTATGCAGAGTGTGTCTCCCTTTGATTGGGTAGAATGTATCTGTCTTTGATTGGACAGAGTATGTCTGCGGCGGGTGACCTCCAGCACCATGTCGGGTCAGACGGGGATCGGGGAAGGGGTTGGTGAGAACGGCGAGGTTGAAATGAAAGGCATAAACGAGGTGGCCAAACAAGACAAAGAGGAGCGGGTGATCTGCTGGCAGGAGAAGGTGTTCAGCCAGGTGAGACCGGCAGCGTCTGGGCCGCCCAGCATCTGGTCCACTGCACAGGCATTCCATTCTATAGTAGCACAGCTTTTGGTTCTTGGTGTATTGATGTAATGTCCACTCACTGCAAACATGTTTTCACAGAATGTTGCGATTTACATATCATTTGACGTAAACACTCTGCCGTGGACTCCATGAAGATCTTGTTCAGGGATGTTCCTCCAGATGGAATTGTTTGACTTTTTAAGAGAGATGAACTTTTTTCTTTGTTCTAAGTTTTTGCAGAATTTTTAATCACACATGCTCCCACTCCACACACACATGCACTGCATGCACTCACACACACACACACACACACACACACACACACACACACACACACACACACATGCACACACACACTCAAACACACACTCAATACACACAATGTGGTGAAGATGAGCATTAGTAAAATTCATTAAGATGGATTAGGGAGATGGAAAGGCAGGGGGTGTGAATGCTGGTATTCACTTCCTTTCTGATGTTATCTCTGGGACTTTGTCTCTTTTGTTTTGCTCTGTTTCTGGTGGTATCTTTGGGACTTTGTCTCTTTGTTTTGCCCTGTTTCTGGTGGTATCTCTGGGACTGTCTCTTTGTTTTGCCCTGTTTCTGGTGGTATCTCTGGGACTGTCTCTTTGTTTTGCCCTGTTTCTGGTGGTATCTCTGGGACTGTCTCTTTGTTTTGCCCTGTTTCTGGTGGTATCTCTAGGACTTTGTTTTTTTGTTTCTGGTGGTATCTCATGGACTTTGTCTCTTTGTTTTGCCCTGCCTAGCGAGAAGTGGAGCTGTACAGTAAAGAGGAAAACTGCAGCAACATTGTGGAGCAGAAGTACAATGAAGAGGTGACAGCCCTTATGTAAGTATCCTGGACTGTTGGTTGTTTGACGTTGACAACCATCATGTCTGTGTTTTCTGTAGGAAATTGTCTTTTGTCAGTGATGGCCCTCATGTAGTATCCTCAATTGAAAGGTATGGTATCAGTTGTCATCCATTATCACTGACAGCCGTCATGTCATGTCTGTGTTCTCAGTAGGAAATTGTCTTTTGTCAGTGATGGACATCATGTAGTATCCTCAATTGAAAGGTATCTGTTGTCATCCAGTATCACTGACAACTGTCATGTCAGTATCTACATAGAAAGTTGTCTTATGTCATTGACAGCCATTATGTCAGTATCCTCAGTAAACAGTTGTCTTTTGTTATTAGCAGCTGTCATGTAAGTATCCTGAACAGAAAGTTATCTTTCATTGATAGCCATCATGTCAGTATGCTGAACAGAAAGTGATCTTCTGTCATTGACAGCCACCATGTCAGTATGCTGAACAGAAAGTTATCTGTCATTGACAGCCAACATGTCAGTATGCTGAACAGAAAGTGATGATCTGTCATTGACAGCCATCATGTCAGTATCCTGAACAGAAAGTTATCTGTCATTGATAGCCATCATGTCAGTATCCTGAACAGAAAGTGATCTGTCATTGACAGCCATCATGTAAGTATCCTGAACAAAAAGTGGTCTTCTGTTATTGACAGCCATTGTGTCAGTAGAAAATTAACTTTTATCTTTGTAGCTGTCTTGTAAATACCATCAATAGAAAAGTATGTTCAACTGTAGCAGCATTATATCAGTATCCATAATAGAATAATAGAAAATTATCTGTTGTGATTGACAGCTATCAAATCAGTATACTGTATCTTGAATCCAGAGTTATCTTTTGTCATTGATAGTTATCATGTTGGTGTCCACAATAGAAAAATCTCATATGTGACTGACATAATTTTGCCAGTATTTGTAATAGAAAGTCATCTTTTGTCATTGACATTATTGTATCAGTGTCCTTGATCGAGACTTATGTTGTTGTACCCTGGCTAAAAGACTCCAGGGATCATCTGAACAGCCGAAGCACTTGAACACTATGGTACAAATGCATCAGCTGGGGATGAGAACATGTGTGACGGTTTTTGATTACCCCACTCATTGATGACTGAAGACAATCCCAGTGTAACTATGCAGAGCATAACAACATTTTGATGTAGCCTTGGTGTTCTAGCCTATGTCAATTGGCCTGACACAGCCTTAAGCATGGCAGAGATTGAGACTTTATTATGTAAGTTTAATCAAAAGTTATTTTTTTGCCATTGACATTATTTTGTCAGTATATAGAAAGTTCTCTTTTGTCACTGACAGCCTTACTGTCTTTATCAGTAATGATTAACTTGAATTTGTATTCTCTGGCCAGACACAATATTTTCCTTTTTCATCAGAAAAGATTAAGAGAGAGAGAGAGAGAGAGAGAGAGAGAGAGAGAGAGAGAGAGAGAGAGAGAGAGACAAATACATGTTTGCCTGAAAATGAGTTAGCAGATGATATCAAGCTGCGTGCTTCATACTTGAAATTGTCCCCATGAATTATTTCCCTTTATGAGGATGTCACATTTGTTCCGTCCATTTTCTGGGAATATGGAGAAAGGTCATTGGACTTTGTGTGATTGTTGGCTGCCAAAGACTACAGAGACAGCCTGGTTTCTTCAACAGATAGTTCAAAGCACTGAACAGAGTGCACAGGATGTACAAAGTTCAAAGCACTGAACAGAGTGCACAGGATGTACAAGGATTTCTGACATTGCAGACATGGATGATAATGTTTTGTCAGGCATTGCTGACATGGATGATAGTGTTTTGTCAGACATTGCTGACATGGATGAAATGTTTTGTCAGACATTGCTGACATGGATGATAATGTTTTGTCAGGCATTGCTGACATGGATGATAGTGTTTTGTCAGGCGTTGCTGACATGGATGATAATGTTTTGTCAGGCATGCTGACATGGATGATAATGTTTTGTCAGACATGTTCATAGCATAGAGTCTTGAAATTAACTAGCAAAGACTTAACTTCAACAAAAGCCCTTGAATTTTGCTTTTTTCTGAAAAATCCAATGGGCAAGCTGTATCTATGCTGACTATGAGCCTGCTGTGTGACTGTTAGCTATACTTCAGAGTGAATGACGGTCCCATCAATGGTGTATTTGTCTAGTGTCAACGGATGGTTTACATCGTATCCCATGTACATGAAAATCAGTATTTTGGGCCTACATTGTTCACGCTTTTGAAAAGTCAGATAAATCTAATAGGAATGTTGGGAAACCATCAGATGGAAACTTGTGACAATATATTTTGAGCTTGGTCCAACTTGCCAGTGGATGCTTGGCACTGAATCCACCTACACCCATTCATTCTGGCCGCTGAAGAAACCACTCCTGGGTCATTGGCGTGCGCATGCACAGTGTCTGGCTTTTGAATGGTTTTGTGCAGGGTACATTGTGTGTTCAATGACAGTATGTGTAGGGTACATTGTGTGTTCCATGACAGTATGTGTAGGGTACACTGTGTGCTCCGTGACATTAGATGCAGGGTACACTGTGTGCTCCATGACAGTAAGTGCAGGGTACACTGTGTGTTCAATGACAGTATGTGCAGAGTACACTGTGTGTTCCATGACAGTAGGTGCAGGGTACACTGTGTTCCATGACAGTATGTGCAGGGTACACTGTGTGTTCCATGACAGTATATGTAGGGTACACTGTGTGTTCCATGACAGTAGGTGTAGGGTACACTGTGTGTTCCATGACAGTAGGTGGTTGATAAGATTTAGTGGAGGAATTAAAGGAAATACATGGATGGCTAAAAGGGTAAAAAAAAAGTCTCTACAGAGGTGGCCCCCAACCCCCTTCCACCATGCACTGCCCTGTGTGCACCATGGTGCTGTTGGATGACCACCAGAGGGATCATGTGAGTCTGGCATGACAGAGCAAAAGGTTGTCCCACCAGCTCTCTGTTTATGACTGAGTCTTATGTTTCAGAGCCAGTTGGTGTCACACCAACAGTATGCTGACCAGTTGTGATTTCGTATGGGTCATGACTGGGTGATATGTGTGAGAGCAAAGGTTCATCTCACTAGCAGTGTATCTGTCTACCCCTGTCGACTATGTATTTGTCTATCCCTGTCGACTTTGTACCTGTTATGACTGTCATAGGCATTGTGAACTTATATCCAATGTTTCAAAGCCAAGGGGCTCCCACCAGCTATGTATTTGTCTACCCCTGTACCATGTACCTGTTGTAGCTGTCACAAGGCTCATGACCTCACATCCAATGTTTCAGAGCCAAGGGGCGTCCCACCAACAGACTGTTTACCTACGTGGACCATGACTCCTACTCCCATCAAGATGAGGTGAGCTGCCCAGCAACAGACACTGTGTGTGTCTGGGATGAGAAAGAAGAAAGTTACCCCCTTTCCCCTGCTTCCTGGAAGCTGTTGCCCCCATTCCCCCTCCTAGAGCTGTCAAGTGCTACACTTTGGCATGGCATGCTACGATGTCATTGACACTTCTACACTTTGGCATGGCATGCTACAATGTCATTGACACTTCTACACTTTGGCATGGCATGCTACAATGTCATTGACACTTCTACACTTTGGCATGGCATGCTACGATGTCATTGGCACTCCTACACTGCTGCACTTTGGCATGGCATGCTACGATGTCATTGGCACTCCTACACTGCTGCACTTTGGCATGGCATGCTACAATGTCATTGGCACACCTACACTGCTGCACTTTGGCATGGCATGCTATGATGTCATTGACACTTCTACAATGCTACGCTTTGGCATGGCATGCTACAATGTCATTGACACTTTTACACATCTACACTTTGGCATGACAGGCTACAATGTCATTGACACTTCTACACTGCTGCACTTTGGCATGGCATGCTATGATGTCATTGACACTTCTACACTGCTACACTTTGGCATGGCATGCTACGATGTCATTGACAATTCTACATCACTACACTTTGGCATGACAGACTACAATGTCATTGACACTTCTACACTGCTGCACTTTGGCATGGCATGCTATGATGTCATTGACACTTCTACACTGCTGCACTTTGCATGACATGCTATGATGTCATTGACACTGCTACACTTTGGCATGACAGCTACAATGTCATTGACAATTCTACACTTTGGCATGACATGGTATGATGTCATTGACAATTCTACACTGCCAGGCTTTGCCATGACATGCTACGATGTCGTTGACACTCCTACACTGCTACACTTTGGTGTAGCATGCTACGATGTCATTGACACTCCTACAGTACTACAGTTTGGCATGACATGCTACGATGTCATTGACATTTCTACACTGCTACATTTTAGGAATGAAATAATATCCCAAAAGATAAAAATTTTGAAAATAAATTGAAAAGGACTAAACAGTAAACAGTGGCTTAACTAAATTGAGAGAATGTATTTCTGTATACTGAAGACTTATTTGTTAAAGAAAATGGCTACAGTTAGTAAGGAGAGGATGAAAAAGTAGAAATTGCAGTCGGTGCATTACATGACCAACTGATGATTGTGATGGTAATGATTGTGATGATGATTGTGATGATAATGGTGATTGTGATGATGATGATTATATGATGATGATGATGATTATTATATGATGATTTGATTATGATGATGATGACTGTGATGATGAGATAGTAATGATGATGATGATAATGATTGTGATGATAGTGATGATTGTGATGATGACTGTGATTATAATGATGATTGTGATGATAATGATGATGATGATGATGATGATGATGATTGTGATAATGATTGTGATGATGATGATGATAATGATGATGGTGATGATGACTGTGGTGACAGTCAGTGCATTACATGACCAACTCACCCAAGGAGAAGCCGAGTGTATTGGCAGAGAAGATGGCCCATGTAAGATGCCGACGAGTCGGAGGACGACAGCTGAAGGAAAGGGTAGAGTGCAGGAGGTTTTGCTGTGGTACGATGTTATCATGTGGAAGAAAGGTAGAGAGCAGGAGGTTTTGCTGTGGTATGATGTTATCATGTGGAAGAAAGGTAGAGAGAGAGCAGGAGGTTTTGCTGTGGTATGATGTTATCATGTGGAAGAAAAAGGTAGAGAGCAGGAGGTTTTGCTGTGGTATGATGTTTATCATGTGGAAGAAAGGTAGAGAGCAGGTTTTGCAGTGGTATGATGTTATGTGGAAGAAAAAGGTAAAGAGCAGGTTTTGCAGTGGTATGATGTTTATGTGGAAGAAAGGTAGAGAGCAGGTTTTTTGCAGTGGTATGATGTTATCATGTGGAAGAAAGGTAGAGCAGGTTTTGCTGTTGGTTTGCTGCTGTGGTATGATGTTATCATGTGGAAGAAAGGTAGAGAGCAGGAGGTTTTTGCTGTGGTATGATGTTATCATGTGGAAGAAAGGTAGAGAGCAGGTTTTGATATGGTGTGATGTTATCATGTGGAAGAAAGGTAGAGTGTTGGTTTTGCTGTGGTGTGATGTTATCATGTGGAAGAAAGGCAGAGTGTTGGTTTTGCTGTGGCGTGATGTTATCATATGGAAGAAAGGCAGAGTGTTGGTTTTGCTGTGGTACGATGTTATCATATGGAAGAAAGGCAGAGTGTGGTTTTGCTGTGGTACGATGTTATCATATGGAAGAAAGGTAGAGTGTTGGTTTTGCTGTGGTACGATGTTATCATGTGGAAGAAAGGTAGAGTGTTAATTTTGCTGTGGTACGATGTTATCATATGGAAGAAAGGTAGAGTGTTGGTTTTGCTGTGGTACGATGTTATCATGTGCAAGAAAGGCAGAGTGTTGGTTTTTGCTGTGGTACGATGTTATATTGTGGAAGAAAGGTAGAGTGTTGGTTTTTTGCTGTGGTACGATGTTATCATATGGAAGAAAGGTAGAGTGTTGGTTTTGCTGTGGTACGATGTTATCATGTGCAAGAAAGGCAGAGTGTTGGTTTTGCTGTGGTACGATGTTATCATGTGCAAGAAAGGCAGAGTGTTGGTTTTGCGTTGTCAGAAAGGTGGTCCATGTATGATGTTGATGACTAGGAAGATGACAGCGAAAGAAGGGGATGCATATGGTTTTTTTTTTTATCAGAAAAAGGTGGCCCATGTATATTGTCAATAGTGTGGGGAGAGGACAGGTGTACAGTCTTACAGTCTGTTAGTGCTAAGTGGGTGTTGTTGTGTGGGGAGAGGACAAGTGTACAGTCTGAGTATTTAACTTGGTGTTGTGTGGGAAGAGGACAGGTGTACAGTCTGTTAGTGCTAACTTAGTGTTGTATGGGGAAGGGACAGGTTTACAGTCTGTAAGTGCTAACTGGGTGTTGTGTGGGGAGAGGACAGGTGTACAGTCTGTTAGTGCTAAGTTGGTGTTGTGTGGGGAGAGAGGACAGGTGTACAGTCTGTTAGTGCTAACTGGGTGTTGTGTGGGGAGAGGACAGGTGTACAGTCTGTTAGTGCTAAGTTGGTGTTGTGTGGGGAGAGGACAGGTGTACAGTCTGTGCTAACTGTAACTGGGTTTGTGGGGAGAGGACAGGTGTACAGTCTGTTAGTGCTAACTGGGTGTTGTGTGGGGAGAGGACAGGTGTACAGTTAGGTCCCTTTAGTTGGGATGTTGCATTTGCTTCTTTTTGTTGTAAACTTTCTCTTTGGTTAATGTGAACTTTGTGTCATGTGGAGAAAATCCAAGAACTCGGCAACAGACAGTGACTGTTGATGTGGTTGGGGTGGGGGGTGAAGACGACAGTGCTGACACCTATGACTGTTGATGTGCAGGGGGTGGGGGTGAAGAGACAGTGCTGACACCTATGACTGTTGATGTGGTGGGGTGGGGGTGAATACAACAGTGCTGACACCTATGACTGTTGATGTGGGGTGGGGGGTGAAGACAACAGTGCTGACACCTATGACTGTTGATGTGGGGGTGGGTGTGAAGACGACAGTGCTGACACCTGTGACTGTGATGATGTGGTGGGGGGGGGGGGGGGGGGGGTGAAGACGATAGTGCTGACACCTATGACTGTTGATGTGGACAACAGTGGGGACACCTATGGGGGGGGGGGGGGGGGGGGGGGGGTGAAGACGACAGTGCTGACACCTATGACTTGGTGTGCAGGGGGATGGGTGTCATCCCCAAATGATGAACATTGTGGAGCTGGAACCAACGCAGGACATGGTGAACAAGTCGCACATCGAGCTGCCCCCCATGCACATCATGTACATCATGGCTGACCTCAGTCCCCGGGAAAGGTACGGGTGGAAAGGTAGGGGGTTGGACTATTTAGACTGACATGGCCGACCTCAGTCCCCGGGAAAGGTCGGGGGTTGGACTGTGCAGACTGACATCATGGCCAACCTCAGTCCCCGGAAAGATCCCCGGGTGCAGATCGGGATTTGGACTGTTTAGATTGACAACATGGCCCACCTCAGTCTCCTGGAAAGGTCGGGGGTTTGAACTGTGTAGACTGACATGGCCCACCTCAGTCCCCAGGAAAGGTCGGGGGTTTGGACTGTGTAGACTGACATCGTAGCTGACCTCAGTCCCCGGGAAAGGTAGGGGGTTGGACTGTGTAGACTGACATCATGACCGACCTCAGTCCCCAGGAAAGGTCAGGGGTTGGACTGTTTAGACTGACATCATGGCTGACCTCAGTCCCCGGGAAAGGTCAGGGGGTTGGACTGTTTAGACTGACATCATGGCTGACCTCAGTCCCCGGGAAAGGTTGGGATTTGGACTGTTTAGACCAACATCATGGAGAACTGTGTCTGCAGGCTGATCATTCCATCATGGCTGATCTCACCTACAGGGAAAGGTCCAACAAAGTAGTGACCACTGATCTTTCAACACACACACACACACACACACACACACACACACACACACACACACACACACACACACACACACACACACACACACACACACACACAGGTACGCATGCATGCACGCACTCATACACACACACGCACACACACAAACACACACTCACACACACACACACACGCACGCACACATGCACGCACACACGCACGCACACACACGCACGCATGCATACACACTCTCACACACACACACACACACACACACACACACACACACACACACACACACACACACACACACACACATACATACACACACTATTACATACACACACACACACACACACACACACACACACATACACATGATGGCATGTACAGAAACAAAAACTGGGAAGAAGAGAGAAGGTTTGCTGGTTGATGTTCTGTGAGACAGACAATTGATGATGCTGTATCCTGTGAATCCTGTACACTGCTCATTGACCTTCCCAGGCCATCAGAAGAGCAGGATGAGTATGTGCTGTGCTGCCTGCAAGTCAACGCCAATGGTGTGCTGTGCATACGACCCGACTTCAACCGCGGCCGCAAACCCTACATCATAGAGACCCTCACTCTGGGAAGAGGTGGGGTCATTTGTAAAAAAATAATTCTTTTATATTTTTATTAGCTTTTTACAATATTTTACATAGTGAAGAAAAAAATAGAAAAAAGGTCTTCTTTCCACCCCCACCCCTTCCCCATGTTTAATCACCCACCAACTCCAACCCATTCCATCCACTCCCTCCCTCCCCCTCCCCCCCGCTTCACCTCATCAAGCTGTTGATAAAGTGTTGACCTAACATTGCTTATACCTGTTATCGATCTTTATACATGGACCAAGTGTTGACCAAACATTGCTTATACATGTATTGATCTTTATACATGGACCAAGTGTTGACCAAACATTGCTTATACATGTATCTATCTTTTTTACATGGACGAAAGTGTCGACCAAACATTGCTATACATGTATTTGTCTTTATACATGGACCAAGTGTTGACCAAACATTGCTTATACATGTATCTATCTTTATACATGGACCAAGTGTCGACCAAACATTGCTTATACATGTATTTGTCTTTATATATGGACCAAGTGTTGACCAACATTGCTTATACCTGTATCTATCTTTTTACATGCTACAATGTGATTGTTGACAAAGTGTTGACCAAACATTGCTTATACATGTATCCATCTTTTTACATGCTTACAAGTGTTGATTGTTGAAAAGTGTTTTCCAAATCATTGCTTTTACATATATACTATGTGATTGTGGACAAAGTGTTGACCAAACATTGCTTTTACAAGTACCTGTCTTTTTACTTGCTTACATGTGATTGTTGATAAAGTGTTTTCCAAACATTGCTTTTACATATATCTATCTTTATACATGGACAAAGTGTTGACCAAACATTGCTTTTACATATATCTATCTTTATACATGGATAAAGTGTTGACCAAACATTGCTTTTACATATATCTATCTTTATACATGGACAAAGTGTTGACCAAACATTGCTTTTACATGTATCTTTCTTTGTACATCCTTACAATGTGGTATGCTGTAAAGAGAGGTGTTCAAGCAGGATCTGGTCAAGGAGGAACAAAAGTGAACTTCATAAGGCTTAACTTTACAACAAATATCAGGTGTCCCAGTGGCTCAGTGGTTAGTGCGTGAGTCATTAAGTGGAAAATGAGCATGTCCAGAGGGTCATGGGTTCGAATCCTAGCCATGGCTCGTCCCAAGATGGGAAAAAAAAGGGCAGCAGAGGGACATCTGGAGTCATGAACCGGGTGTGGCTCAACCCCCCCTAGAGTGTCAGGAGATAAGGACCGAAACACTTGCTTGAAGGGGGCTTCTCTTCTGAGGACTCTCTGCTGCCACATTCTCCACGAGTTTCTACTAAAGCATTATTCAACAAAGCATGCATATTACAATTATATTAAGGTATATGCATGTCTGGGGAGTACAGAGCATAGGTGGACAGACCGATAGATACCTAGATACAATAGGGAAGGAGATACAGACAAAAATGTTGGACAGAATGGGTTTGGACGTTAAGGAGTTGAGAGAATACAGACATTGTGAATTGTTTTCCAGCAATTATACACACACACACACACAATGATAGTTATATAGTAATTGCCACAGAACCAGAGTTTAGTTGACTTTTGAGAGTTTTGAGGTATACAGATATTTAGGTGTTGCATGTATTCTTGATTGATTTATTTTTATAACTCTGAAGCTAGGCCTAACAGTGAGGAGGTTACAGTCATTCTTGATCAGATTTGTAAAACTCTGAAGCTAGGCTAAACCATAAGGCAGTTACAGGTATTCTTGATCAGATTTGTAAAACTCTGAAGCTAGGCTAAACCATAAGGCAGTTACAGGTATTCTTGATCAGATTTGTAAAACTCTGAAGCTAGGCTAAACCATAAGGCAGTTACAGGTATTCTTGATCAGATTTGTAAAAATCTGAAGCTAGGCTAAACCATAAGGCAGTTACAGGTATTCTTGATCAGATTTGTAAAACTCTGAAGCTAGGCTAAACCATAAGGCAGTTACAGGTATTCTTGATCAGATTTGTAAAACTCTGGAGCTAGGCCAAACAGTGAGGAGGTTTGGGTCATTTGAAGGCAGTTACTGTGCTGTCAGCCATGTTGAAAGAACAGCGTGCAAAGATATGGCAGTCCATTCACACACATTTTGTTCAGCCTTTGTACCTTTTGGTGACTAAGATAGAGCATGGTATCAACCAAGTGAATACTGCACATAAAAATTTAGGGTGACAGCATTCATTTTTGTGAAAAAAATCAAAATGACATTGACTGACTCCACCACAGCCTATTTGACCCCACAGCCTGTTTGACCCCACAGCCTATTTTGGCCTGTAACAGTGAAATGGCCGACATGAAATTAGCCTGGGGTTGTGTGTGGTGATGGCATGTTTGCATGTAATGAACTCACAGTGGTAAGCCTGTGCAGTTATCAGAAGTGTAGAGGTACAGTATGCTGTATGAGGCAAGCCCAGACAGATAGAATGACAAGGCACAAAGAAGTGGACTCAGTACAAGCCACACCAGTGGATTGTCAACAACTGTTTTCTCCAAACATCACAAACAGCAGCTGTACAAACAGAAAGAAACACACATGACAAGGTACAAAGAAGTGGACTCAGTACAAACGACACAGTGGATTGTCAACAACTGTTTTCTCCAAACATCACAAACAGCAGCGGTACAAACAGAAAAGAAACCCAGTGACAGTCACAAAGAAGTGGATCAGTACAATGACACCAGTGATTGTATAACTATGTTGTCTCCAAATGTCCTGAACAGCAATTCTTGAAATGTACCCAGTAACAGTCACAATTTGTCTGATACAGGCACAGTGCAGAGTGACTATAATCATTTGTGTATCATGTCCTATTGTATTCTTGCAGTATAGTCATTTGTGTAGCATGTGCTATTGTATTACTGCAGAGTGGGGTCATTTGTGTAGCATGTCCTATTGTATTATTCAGTATGGTCATTTGTGTAGCATGTCCTATTGTATTACTGCAGTGTGGTTATTATTTGTGTAGCATGTCCTATTTTTATCATTGCAATGTGGTCATTCGTGTAGCATGTGCTATTGTATTACTGCATGTAGTCATTTGTGTGGCATGTCCTATTGTATTACTGCAGTATGGTTATTTGTGTAGCATGTCCTATTGTATTATTGCAGTGTGATCATTTGTGTAGCATGTCCTATTGTATTATTGCAGTGTGTAGTCATTCGTTTAGCATGTCCTATTGTATTATTGCAGTGTGATCATTTGTTTAGCTTGTCCTATTGTATTACTGCAGTGTGATCATTTTGTGGAGCATGTCCTATTGTATTATCGCATTGTGGTTATTCGTTTGCAGCATGTCCTATTGTATTACTGCAGTGTGGTTCATTTGTGTAGCATGTCCTATTGTATTACTGCAGTGTGGTTATTTGTGTAGCATGTCCTATTGTATTACTGCAGTGTGGTTATTTTTGTAGCATGTCCTATTGTATTACTGCAGTTTGGTTATTTGTGTAGCATGTCCTATTGTATTACTGCAGTGTGGTTATTTGTGTAGCATGTCCTATTGTATTATTGCTGTAGTGAATCACTGCAAAAGACAGTTATTGTCAATTGTCACCAGGTTATTTGTCCTTTTGTGTTGATGCAGTAGTGAAACAGTGTGCTTTAAAAGACACTTATTGTCAGTTGTCACAGTCATCACTGGGAGCGTGTCGATGCATGCAATAGTGAAACAATGTGCTTTAAAAGACAGTTACTGTCAGTTGTCACAGTCATCACTGGGAGCATGTCACATTGTGTTGTTGCAGAGGTGTGTATGAGTACACAGTGGAACACTCTTCCAAAACCATGAGCAGGTATTTTCTTCTGTCTGCCTGTCAGGCAGGGCTCAATGTGCATTCACAACTGTCTGTCTGTTTGTTCAGTCAGTCTGTCTGTCTGTCTGTCAGTCGGTGTGAAGTGTATTTCCAGACTGTCGGTCTGTCTGTCAGTCTGTGTGAAGTGTATGTATTACCAGACTGTGTGTCTGTCTGTGTGTGAAGTGTATGTATTACCAGAAAGTGTGTTTGTCTGCCTGTCAGTCTGTCAGTGTATGCTAGGTGTGTGTGTTACTAAACTGTCTGTCAGTGTATGTTAGGTGTGTGTTACCTAAACTGTCTCAGTGTGTGCTAAGTGTGTGTGTTACTAGACTGTCTGTTTGTCAGTGTATGCTAAGTGTGTTATTAGACTGTTTGTCAGTGTATGCTCAGTGTGTTTGTTACTAGACTGTATGCCTGTCAGAGTATGCTAAATTTGTGTTTTGAGACTGTTGGTAGTGTCACTGTTGATGAAGTGTGTGTGTCACCAGTCTATTTGTATCTCTGTCTGTCTGGGTGAATTATCTGTCAAATATTAAAGTGACTTTAAAGAGGAAAAGGCTCCAAATGTTACACAAATGATATCTAAATCAAGGCTTGTTTTGATGGTTATGTTTGATTGAGAGAAAGCTCACTTTCTGAGGGAAGTTGTAGGTGGGATTTGAATAGAAGGCCCCTTGAATCCAGGAGTATAGACTGGTTTCTCATAAATACTGGTGGAAGTGTCTTTCTCTGCTGATTCGTATGAACAAGTCCACCCAGTAAAGTCCATGTAATCACCCAGTCTATGTGTGTGTGTGTGTGTGTGTGTGTGTGTGTGTGTGTGTGTGTGTGTGTGTGTGTGTGTGTGTGTGTGTGTGTGTGTGTGTGTGCGTGCGTGCATGCATGCGTGCGTGCGTGTGTGTGTGTGGGTTTGCTTGATTTGAATGATGACCTCACTTTCTTCTGGCTCTCCCTCCACCTCCCTTTTCATTTCATGTGTGTGTAGACCCCTATCTTAGTGCTGGGCCTAGGCTTTTCAACAACTCCTGCTTTGGGAAATAGTTCATGAGCCTACAAAGCAAACTGCATCTCTTGTTTTGTTGTTCTAGAATTTTGGGGGTTAAACTTTCATATTTTCAGTATATATTTTTATGACAGTTCCTAAGTGTGTACAAGTGGTGATCTTTAAACATGCTGTGAGCCTTGAGTTGACCCCCGATGTCATCCAGGCTGTCAACAACATAAGCTGACATGGTTGACAGGGCAATTGAGGAGTTTATTGTGGTTTTCAGAATTGAACAAGACAAAGAGCTGAAGATGTTCAGAGAGAGGTTGGTCTGCACTTGTGGTGTGTGTGTGTGTGTGTGTGTGTGTGTGTGTGCGCGCGCGTGTGTGTGTGTGTGTGCATGAGCACTCCTGCAAACTTGTGTGTGCATGTGTGTGTGTGTGTGTGTGTGTGTGTGTGTGTGTGTGTGTGTGTATGAGCACACCTGCAAATGTGTGTATGTGTGTGTCTGTGTGTGTCTGTGTGCAAGTGAAATAGAGAAAGAGAGAAAGAGCAACAGACAGGTGGAGGATGACAGAGAAGAGAAATTTCAAACTTTTTTTGTTCATGAAAAAAAAAGTGATATAAGCACATAGTGGCTTTTTTTAATTTGTCAGATCGAGCCCTCTGTGCAGGCAAATATGAAAAAACGACATAAAATCGTTATTACGAACTTTCATGTAGACTGTTACTCTGTGTGTGTGTGTGTGTGTGTGTGTGTGTGTGTGTGTGTGTGTGCCTGCCTTTTTTTTCTCTAGTTGCCAGTTATAGTTTTTGCTCAAACTTTGTTGTTATGGTGTTTCCTTATAAAGAACATTTCAGCTAGAAATGAAAAAAGTGATATTTTGTGCAAGTATATTTAATAAAGAAAAACAAATATGTTTATTCTTTTTGCTGTGAGTGTGTTTGTGTGTGGGTGTGTGCACGCGTTTGGTGTGTGTATTTGTATGTCTGTGTGTGTGGTACACATGTTGTTGCAGGTATATTCAAGACACAGAGAGTTTCTCAGTGCCTGTGTGGGCCAGGACTTTGAAGTGGTAAGGCAGATCAAGAGAAACTTGCCAACGTTATATTGTAAAGTGTAAGACAACCAGGAAAACAACCTGACTTGCTGACATTATATTGTGAAGTGTAAGACAACCAGAAAAACAGCCTGACTTGCTGACATATTGTGAAGTGTAAGACAACCAGTAAAACAAGTTGTGGAGTCTTTATGAAGCCATTCATTCCTTCCCCCACCTATGGAGTCTTTATGAAGCCATCTGTTCCTTCCCCCCACCTGTGGAGTCTTTATGAAGCCATCTGTCCCTTCCCCCACCTGTGGAGTCTTTATGAAGCCATCTGTCCCTCCCCCACCTGTGGAGTCTTTATGAAGCCATCTGTTCCTTCCCCCACCTGTGGAGTCTTTATGAAGCCATCTGTCCCTTCCCCCACCTGTGGAGTCTTTATGAAGCCATCTGTCCCTTCCCCCACCTGTGGAGTATTTTTGAAGCCATTCATTCCTTCCGTCACCTGCAGAGTCTTTATGAAACCATCAGTTCCTTATTTGAAATTGCATTTTTAGACAATGTGGATCTTGTACTGAATATGTCCATTTGAATAGTAGATGTGGATGATATTGATCTGGTACTGACTGCTTCATGTTTACTGTGAGTTGTACATGTAGACATCATGGATTTGTACTGACTACTTCATGTTCGCTGTGAGTTGTACATGTACACATCATAGATCTTGTACGGACTACTGCATGCTCACTGTGAGTTGTACATGTACACATCATAGATCTTGTACTGACTACTGCATGCTCACTGTGAGTTGTATATGTACACATCATAGATCTTGTACTGACTACTGCATGCTCACTGTGAGTTGTACATGTACACATCATAGATCTTGTACTGACTACTTCATGTTCACTGTGAGTTGTACATGTAGGCATCATGGATTTGTACTGACTACTTCATGTTCTTTGTGAGTTGTACATGTAGACATCATGGATTTGTACTGACTGCTTCATGTTCACTGTGAGTTGTACATGTAGACATCATGGATCTTGTACAAAGTTCACTGTGAGTTGTACATGTAGACATCATGGATTGATACTGACTACTTTATGTTCACTGTGAGTTGTACATATAGACATCATAGATCTTGTACAGTGTTCACGGTGAGTTGTACATGTAGACATCATTGATTAATACTGACTACTTCAAGTTCACTGTGAGTTGTCAATGTAGACATCATGGATCTGATACTGACTTCTTCATGTTCACTGTGAGTTGTACATGTAGACATCATGGATTAGTACTGACTACTTCAAGTTCACTGTGAGTTGTACATGTAGACATCATGGATCTGATACTGACTTCTTCATGTTCACTATGAGTTGTACATGTAGGCATCATTGAGTGATACTGACCACTTCAAGTTCACTGTGAGTTGTACATGTAGACATCATGGATCTGATACTGACTACTTCAAGTTCACTGTGAGTTGTACATCTAGACATCATGGATCTGATACTGACTACTTCATGTTCACTGTGAGTTGTAGACATCATGGATCTGATACTGACTTCATGTTCACTGTTAGTTGTACATGTAGACATCATGGATTGATACTGACTACTGCATGTTCACTGTGAGTTGTACATCTAGACATCATGGATCTGATACTGACTACTTCATGTTCACTGTGAGTTGTAGACATCATGGATCTGATACTGACTTCATGTTCACTGTGAGTTGTACATGTAGACATCATGGATTGATACTGACTACTGCATGTTCACTTTCAGCCCCAGCCTGATGTTCTCAGATTGACCGTCTATGGAGAAATGAGTAAGTATTGATAGTATTTTGGGCACCTCAGTGTCATTGATGTCCTGAGCACCTCAGTGTCATTGATGTCCTGAGCACCTCAGTGTCATTGATGCCCTGAGCACCTCAGTGTCATTGATGTCCTGAGGACTCAGTGTCATTGATGTCCTTAGCACCTCAGTGTCATTGATGTCCTGGTCACCTTGGTGTTTCTGATGTTGTCCTGATCACCATAATGTCAGTGATTTAACGGTCATCCTCATGTCTGTAATTACCGATCACTTTGATGTCCTGATCACTATGATGTCAGCAATGTTGTCCTGATTACTGTGTTGTCAGTGATGTTGTCTTGATCACTGTGTTGTCAGTGATGTTGTCCTGATCACTTTGTTGTCAGTAATGTCCTGATCACTATGTTGTCAGTGATGTTGTCCTGATCACTATGTTGTCAGTGATGTTGTCCTGATCACTATGTTGTCAGTAATGTTCTGATCAGTATGTTGTCAGTAATGTCCTGATCACTATGTTGTCCGTGATGTTGTCCTGATCACTATGTTGTTAGTGATGTCCTTATCACTATGTTGTCAGCATTGCCCTGATCACTATGTTGTCATTGAGATCACTATGTTGTCGGTTATGTCCTGATCACTGTGTTGTCAGCGTTGTCCTGATCACTATGTTGTCAGTGATGATGTCCTGATCACTTTCTTGTCAGTGATGATGCCCTGATCACTATGATGCCAGTGATGATGTCCTGATCACAATGTTGTCAGTGATGTTGTCCTGATCACTATGTTGTTAGTGATGTCCTGATCACTATATTGTCAGCGATGTCCTCATCACTATGATGTCAGTGATGTTGTCGTGATCAATATGTTGTCAGCTATGTTGCCCTGATCACTATGTTGTCAGTGATGATATCCTGATCACTATGTTGTCAGTGAGTGATGTCACTGATCACTGTGTTGTCAGTGATGTTGTCCTGATCACTATGTTGTCAGTGTTGTTGTCTTGATTACTATGTTGTCAGTGATGTTGTCCTGATCACTATGTTTTCAGTGATGTCCTAATCACTGTGTTGTCAGTGATGTTGTCCTGATCACTATGTTGTCAGAGTTGTTGTCTTGATTACTATGTTGTCAGTGATGTTGTCCTGATCACTATGTTTTCAGTGATGTCCTAATCAATATGTTGTCAGCGATGTTGTTCTGATCACTATGTTGTCCTGATCACTATGTTGTGATCAGTGATGTCCAGATCACTATGTTGTCAGTGAAGTTGCCCTGATCACTATATTGTCAGCGATGTTGTCCTGATCACTATGATGTCAGTGATGTCCTGATCATCATATATTGTCAGTGAAGTTGCCCTGATCACTATGTTGTCAGCAATGTTGTCCTGATCACTAGGTTGTCAGTGATGTCCTGATCACCATTTTGTCAGTGATGATGTTCTCCTGATCACTAGGATGTCAGCGATGTTGTCCTGATCACTATGCTGTTTTGCGATGTTGTTCTGATCACTATGTTGTCAGTGATGTTGTGCTGTTCACTATGTTGTCAGTGATGTTGTCCTTATCATTATGTTGTCAACGATGTTGTCCTGATCACTATGTTGTCAGCGATGTCCTGATCACTATGTTGTCAGTGATGTCCTGATCACTATGTTGCCAGTGATGTCCTGATCACTATACTGTCAGTGATTTCCTGATCACTATACTGTCAGTGATTTCCTGATCACTATATTGTCAGTGATGTCCTGATCACTATGTTAGTGATATCCTGATCACTGTGTTATTAGGCATGTTGTCCTGATCACTATGTTGTCAGTAATGTTCTGATCAGTTTGTTGTCAGTAATGTCCTGATCACTATGTTGTCAGTGATGTTGTCCTGATCACTATGTTGTTAGTGATATCCTGATCACTGTTGTTAGTGATGTCCTGATCACTATGTTGTCAGTGATGTCCTGATCACTATGTTGTTAGCAATGATGTTCTGATCACTATGTTGTCAGTGATGTTGTCCTGATCACTATGTTGTCAGTGATGTCCTGATCACTATGTTGTCAGTGATGTTGTCCTGATCACTATGTTGTCAGTGATGTCCTGATCACTATGTTGTCAGTGATGATGTCCTGATCACGATGTTGCCAGTGATGTTGTCCTGATCACTATGTTGTCAGTGATGTCCTGATCACTATGTTGTCAGTGATGTTGTCCTGATCATCATGTTGTCAGTGATGTCCTTATCACTATGTTGTCAGCATTGTTCTGATCACTATGTTGTCAGTGAGATCACTATGTTGTCAGTAATGTCCTGATCACTGTGTTGTTAGTGATGTCCTGATCACTATGTTGTCAGTGTTGTTAGTGATGTCCTGATCACTATGTTGTCAGTGTTGTCCTGATCACTATGTTGTCAGTGATGATGTCCTGATCACTATGTTGTCAGTGATGATGTCCTGATCACTATTTTGTCAGTGATGTCCTTTTAACTGATGTGTCAGTGATATACAGTAGAATCCGGTTATAAGAAACTCGGTTATAAGAAAACTCGGCTATAAGAAATCAAATGGTTTTCCCCTGCTGAGAGGATTCTTTATTGTTACTTAAAATATCTCGGATGTCAGAAACTCGGTTGTAAGAAAACTCGTTTGTAAGAAACAGGTTTAGCTGGCCCTGGCGAAACTTTTCCTCGGATGTAAGAAAGTCTCGGCTGTCGAAAGATTTTCTCGGTTGGCCTACACATACATATATTTAAAACAACACAACAACAACAACAACAATTCCACGATGCAGGTCACAGGAATTGGCGGGACAGGATGTGGGCCTTTTGATGTCGCCTAAGAGATGGGATATCCGGATGTAAGCTAGACAAAACGCAGGCGCTTGATTACGAGAGGTGTTTGAAAATCGAAATTTTGGATGCTGTGAGAAAAACCGAAAAAAAAAAAGACGTTGATTGCTGAAGAATTTCAGATTCCTCTTGCTACTCTGTGCAACATTGTAAAACAAAGGGACAAATACAAAAATCCGTTCTTGGGCAGTACAACTGACCCGCAGCTACACAAAAGAATAGGAAGGCGAAACATGAGGACATTGACAATCAGCTTCTGCAATGGTTTGTTCAAGCGAGGTATGTTATGTTACTATCTCCACCACCACGCACCCTGCCATCTCTCTCTCTCTCTTCTCTCCTCTCTCTCTCTCTCTCTCTCTCTCTCTCTCTCTCTCACACACACACACACACACACACACACACACACACTCTTTTCCCCCTCTCTCCATCACTCCCTCCCTCCTTACCCCCCCCCCCCCCCCCTTTCTCTTTCTCACTCACACACACACACACACACACACACACACACACACACACACACACACACACACACACACTCTCTCTCTCTCTCTCTCTCTCTCTCTCTCTCTCTCTCTCTCTCTGTCTGTCTGTCTGTCTGTCTGTGTCTGTCTGTGTCTTTGTTTCTCGTGCATGTGCACGTGTGTGAGAAACTTAATAAATAATCAAGGAATCACGTGCTATGTTCGGATTCATTCGTTCATTTCACATTTGACAAGCGTCTGTATGTAATAGCCTACAACTTATGAGTACCTGAGCGCTGTTAAATACTGCTCGGAAATACTGTGTGGTTGTGTGTGCGCGCGTACACACACACACACACTACTCTCTCTCTCTCTCTCTCTCTCTCTCTCTCTCTCTCTCTCTCTCTCTCTCTCTCTCTCTCAAACTTTCATGTTCTGTTCCGATCACAGATTATAAAACAGTTCCTACCTGCATTTCAAGATGATTCTCTACACAAGGCTTGAAATAAATCTTTTGTAGTGTGTGATATAGTATTGTCTCTGATGCAATTTCCAGATACAACATATGGGTAACATATCTATATGCATTCTTGTTAAAATTAAGAGTATATACATGTACTTGCATATTTGTAAGCACACACACACACACACACACACACACACACACACACACACACACACACACACACACACACACACACACACACACACACACACACACAAGTGAGCGTGCGCGCAGGCGCGCACACATACACACGCGCGCACGCGCACTCGCACACACACACACACACACACGCACACACACACACACACACACACACCATCATGGATGTTCGTCGCAAAGCGACGATGACGTCAGTGGCGCCTTTGGTGTGTTTATGGTTTATGTTTAAGGACTGAGGACTCGTCCGAGAATAAGTGATTCATTTATTTATGGGTACATTTGTTGTTAATACTGGGAAATTTCTTTACGATTATGTTGACTTTAACTATTTACCGTTACGTTCTAAAAGTCTCCCCCCTCTCTCTCTCTCTCTCTCTCTCTCTCTCCACACACCACACATAATACTTACACGAAAATGTTGATCCCTCTTTCTCTATGTCATGACAGCCAATGGCTCCAAGAATAAATCTATACTCTCCTTTGTCGCATTTTTACTCGTCTATCGTGTTTATGCGTTTGTTTATGTGTGTGTGTGTGTGTGTGTGTGTGTGTGTGTGTGTGTGTGTGAGTGTGTGTGTGTGTGTGTGTGTGTGTGTGTGTGTGTGTGTGTGTGTGAGAGAGAGAGAGAGAGAGAGAGAGAGAGAGAGAGAGAGAACACACTAGAAGTTTTATGTCACAGGCCAAAAGTTTACTTGCGAAATCAAAGAGTCTTCTCTCTCTCTCTCTCTCTCTCTCTCTCTCTCTCTCTCTCTCTGTGACTCTCTTTGTCTCTCTCAGTGTCTCTGTGTATGTGTGTGTCTCAATCTCTGTCTGTCTGTCAGTCTCTCTCTCTCTCTCTCTCTGTCTCTCTCTCTCTAACACTGACGTACACACACTAACAATTACAGAAACGTGCAGAGAAAGAGAACCAAAGCAAAAACAAAACAAAAAAAACTCGGATATTAGAAACACTCTGAAAAATATTTTTTAGAACTCTCGATTATAAGAAACTTTGCTGTGTAAGAAAACTCGGTTATAAGAAACAACAAAAAAATCCACCTCAACTTTCTTATAACGGATCATACTGTACCGACCACTGTGATGTCAGATGTCCTTATCAAAGTGATGTCAGTGATGCCCTGATCATTGTGATGTCAGTGATATTGTCCTGATCATTGTGATGTCAGTGACATTGTCCTGATCATTGTGATGTCAATGACTTGTGGTGACAGCTGAAGTGGGCTGTGTAGAAACTGTGGGAACAGGAATCTGTTCACTGATGCCTTTTGCCTTTTGTGGAGGTGCTGCTTGTTGTGGTGGAGGTGGAGGTGCTGCTTGTTGTGGTGGAGGTGGAGGTGCTGCTTTGTTGTGGTGGAGGTGCTGCTTGTTGTGGTGGAGGTGAAGGCGCTGCTTTTGTGGTGGAGGTGCTGCTTGTTGTGGGGGAGGTGGAGGTGCTGCTTGTTGTTGTGGTGGAGGTGCTGCTTGTTGTGGTGGAGGTGGAGGTGCTGCTTGTTTGTGGTGGAGGTGCTGCTTGTTGTGGGGGAGGTGAAGGTGCTGCTTTTGTGGTGGAGGTGCTGCTTGTTGTGGTGGAGGTGGAGGTGCTGCTTGTTGTGGTGGAGGTGGAGGTGCTGCTTGTTGTGGTGGAGGTGCTGCTTGTTGTGGTGGAGGTGAAGGTGCTGCTTTTGTGGTGGAGGTGCTGCTTGTTGTGGGGGAGGTGGAGGTGCTGCTTGTTGTGGTGGAGGTGCTGCTTGTTTGTGGTGGAGGTGGAGGTGCTGCTTGTTGTGGTGGAGGTGCTGCTTGTTGTGGGGGAGGTGAAGGTGCTGCTTTTGTGGTGGAGGTGCTGCTTGTTGTGGTGGAGGTGGAGGTGCTGCTTGTTGTGGTGGAGGTGCTGCTTGTTGTGGTGGAGGTGAAGGTGCTGCTTGTTGTGGTGGAGGTGCTGCTTGTTGTGGTGGAGGTGAAGGTGCTGCTTGTGTGTGGAGGTGCTGCTTGTTGTGGTGGAGGTGGAGGTGCTGCTTGTTGTGGTGGAGTGCTGCTTGTTGTGGGGGGAGGTGAAGGTGCTGCTTTTGTGGTGGAGGTGCTGCTTGTTGTGGTGGAGGTGGAGGTGCTGCTTGTTGTGGTGGAGGTGCTGCTTGTTGTGGTGGAGGTGAAGGTGCTGCTTTTGGTGGAGGTGAAGGTGCTGCTTGTTGTGAGGTGCTGCTTGTTGTGGTGGAGGTGAAGGTGCTGCTTGTTGTGGTGGAGGTGGAGGTGCTGCTTGTTGTGGTGGAGGTGCTGCTTGTTGTGGGGGAGGTGAAGTGCTGCTGCTTTTGTGTGGTGGAGGTGCTGCTTGTTGTGGTGGAGGTGGAGGTGCTGCTTGTTTTGTGGTGGAGGTGCTGCTTGTTGTGGTGGAGGTGAAGGTGCTGCTTTTGTGGTGGAGGTGCTGCTTGTTGTGGTGGAGGTGAAGGTGCTGCTTGTTTGTGGTGGAGGTGCTGTGATGTGCTGTTGTGGAGGTGGAGGTGCTGCTTGTTGTGGTGGAGGTGAAGGTGCTGCTTGGTGTGGTGGAGGTGCTGCTTGTTGTGGTGGAGGTGCTGCTTGTTGTGGTGGAGGTGGAGGTGCTGCTTGTTGTGGTGGAGGTGCTGCTTGTTGTGGGGGAGGTGAAGGTGCTGCTTTTGTGGTGGAGGTGCTGCTTGTTGTGGTGGAGGTGGAGGTGCTGCTTGTTGTGGTGGAGGTGCTGCTTGTTGTGGTGGAGGTGGAGGTGCTGCTTGTTGTGGTGGGAGGTGCTGCTTGTTGTGGTGGAGGTGAAGGTGCTTTTGTGGTGGAGTTGTGGTGGAGGGTGCTGCTTGTTGTGGTGGAGGTGAAGGTGCTGCTTGTTGTGGTGGAGGTGCTGCTTGTGGTGGGAGAGGTGAAGGTGCTGCTTTTTGTGGTGGAGGTGCTGCTTGTTGTGGTGGAGGTGAAGGTGCTGCTTGTTGTGGTGGAGGTGCTGCTTGTTGTGGTGGGTGAAGGTGCTGCTTGTTGTGGTGGAGGTGCTGCTTGTTGTGGTGGAGGTGAAGGTGCTGCTTGTTGTGGTGGAGGTGCTGCTTGTTGTGGGGGAGGTGAAGGTGCTGCTTTTTGTGGTGGAGGTGCTGCTTGTTGTGGTGGAGGTGAAGGTGCTGCTTTTGTGGTGGAGGTGCTGCTTGTTGTGGGGGAGGTGAAGGTGCTGCTTGTTGTGGTGGAGGTGCTGCTGCTTGTTGTGGTGGAGGTGAAGGTGCTGCTTGTTGTGGTGGAGGTGCTGCTTGTTTGTGGTGGAGGGTGAAGGTGCTGCTGTGTTGTGGTGGAGGTGCTGCTTGCTGTGGGGGGAGGTGAAGGTGCTGCTTTGTTGTGGAGGTGCTGCTTGTTGTGGGGGAGGTGAAGGTGCTGCTTGTTGTGGTGGAGGTGTTGCTTGTTGTGGGGGAGGTGAAGGTGCTGCTTTTGTGGTGGAGGTGCTGCTTGTTGTGGTGGAGGTGAAGGTGCTGCTGCTTGTGGGTGGAGGTGCTGCTTGTTGTGGTGGAGGTGCTGCTTGTTGTGGTGGAGGTGCTGGTTGTTGTGGTGGAGGTTCACAGTGTATCACTTGTGCAGGTCACTCAGTGAGATGGTCCAGAGACACACTTGTGTCTCCACTCTCATCTAAAGAATTAACTCTGTGGTACACTACATTGCCTCTTCCAGCTAACAGACTAGTTTGGTTCTACAATGTATTTTCACTGTCTGCTGAAGAAGTGGCTCATTGTACATTAGATGGCCACTTCTGACTAACAAAGGGTTCAGATATATCATGTATCTCCACTCTCAGCTAAAGAAGTAGCACAGTTGTGCTGTCAGTCCCCACTCTCAAGGAAGGAATTGATTTGGCTGTACAGTTTGTTTCTGTTCTCTTTGAGATGACTGCCCCGTGTGTGTCTGTGTTGTGACCGAGGTAGAAAGTTGTACTAATCAGTGCACTCTTGTGTTGTGTGTCCAACAGTTTCTGCTCAGGGCTTTGAACTGGACAACCTGTACCTCCACTTCTTCGTGGATCTTCCTAAAGGTATGGACAAGTGATGGACAGGTGATGATCAGTGTAGATAGGTGTTCAGTGTATAGTGATAGATATACCAGGTCCCCTAAAGATACGGACAGTGATGTCAGTGTATAGGTGTTAGTGATAGAATACCAGGTCCCCTAAAGATATGGACAGTGATGATGTCAGTGTATAGGTGACAGTGATATATAGGTGTTAGTGATAGAATACCAGGTCCCCTAAAGATACGACAGTGTTGTCAGTGTATAGGTGTTAGTGATAGAATACCAGGTCCCCTAAAGACATGGACAGTGATGTCAGTGTATATAGGTGTTAGTGATAGAATACCAGTTCCCCCTAAAGACATGGACAGTGATGTCAGTGTATAGGTGTTAGTGATAGAATACCAGGTCCCCTAAAGACATGGACAGTGATGTCAGTGTTATAGGTGTTAGTGATAGAATACCAGGTCCCCTAAAGATATGGACTGTGTTGTCAGTGATATATAGGTGTTAGTGATGGCATGCCAGTTCCAATAAATGTATGCACACTGTTGTCAGTGATATATAGGTGTTAGTGATGGCATGCCAATTCCAATAAATGTATGCACACTGTTGTCAGTGATATATAGGTGTTAGTGATGGCATGCCAATTCCAATAAATGTATGCACACTGTTGTCAGTGATATATAGGTGTTAGTGATGGCATGCCAATTCCAATAAATGTATGCACACTGTTGTCAGTGATATATAGGTGTTAGTGATGGCATGCCAATTCCAATAAATGTATGCACACTGTTGTCAGTGATATATAGGTGTTAGTGATGGCATGCCAATTCCAATAAATGTATGCACACTGTTGTCAGTAATGTATAGGTGTTAGTGATAGATGGCATACCAGGTCCCCTTAAGGTATGCAAAGTGTGTTCTCAGTGTATAGGTACCTGTATAATGTCATCAGAAGCGTACAGGTATTGATGATACAGTACTGCTAGATGTGTGTAAAGGTACAGATGTGATGTCATGTACAATAAACAGGTAGTGGAGATGATTTGCTGAGGCAGATAGGTCACAGTGTGAACCTGGTACACAGTGTAAGTGATATTTTGATCACAGTGAAACATGTCTGCAGAGACCCTCCAAGTGAAAATTGTCTTGTGTTGAAATTGCCTTCTTTTCTGGACTACGTCTGTTTTCACATTATGTTTATCCCACAGTCCTCTGAGATCCTCAGTCCAAGGGAAATCCACACTCACACCTACGCACACACTACACCAAGGCACACAAGAGTATGTGCATGCATGTGCACACACACACATGCATATGCACATGCACACGCACACACACTTACATACACACACACATACGCACACACACATATACACACATGCATACACACACATGCATACATGCACATGCACAGACACACATATGCAGATGCACGATTACTTGGGATTTTTATATATATATATATATATATATATATATATATATATATATATATATATATATATTATGTATGTATGCATTTTGTGTGTGTGTGTGTGAGACAGACTGGTACGCAGACCGACAACAGCAGCTGGCTTGGGTGACACAGACCTGTGCTACAAAGACAGTGGGCAGGGTGAGAGACACAACCTTCCTTGTTTACAGAGGGAGACACAGCCTTCCTTGTTTACAGAGGGAGACACAGCTTTCCTTGTTTACAGAGGGAGACACAGCCTTCCTCGTTTACAGAGGAGACACAGCCTTCCTTGTTTACAGAGGGAGACACAGCCTTCCTCGTTTACAGAGGGAGACACAGCCTTCCTTGTTCCACACAGGGAGACACAGCCTTTCTTGTAAATACAGGGAGACACAGCCTTCCTTGTTTACAGAGGGAGACACAGCTTTCCTTGTTCCCACAGGGAGACACAGCTTTCCTTGTTCCCACAGGGAGACACAGCCTTCTTCGTTTACAGAGGAGAGGGAGACACTGCCTTGTTCCCACAGGGAGACACAGCCTTCCTTGTTTACAGAGGGAGACACAGCCTTCCTTGTTTACAGAGGGAGACACAGCCTTCCTTGTTTACAGAGGGAGACACAGCCTTCGTTGTTCCCACAGGGAGACACAGCCTTCCTTGTTTACAGAGGGAGACGGAGGGCTGTTTGATCACAGAGAGACAGCCTTCCTCGTTTACAGAGGGAGACACAGCCTTCCTTGTTTACAAAGGGAGATGGAGGGCTGTTTGATCACAGAGACACAGCCTTTCTTGTGTACAGAGGGAGACACAGCCCTCCTTGTTTACAGAGGGAGACCGAGGGCTGCTTAATCAGAGACTCAGCCTTCCTTGTTTACAGAGGGAGACACAGCCTTCCTTGTTTACAGAGGGAGACACAGCCTTCCTTGTTTACAGAGGGAGACACAGCCCTTCCTTGTTTACAGAGGGAGACACAGCCATCATCGTTCCCACAGGGAGACTCAGCCTTCCATGTTTGCACAGGGAGACGGAGAGACGCAGCCTTCCTTGTTCCCACAGGGAGACGGAGGGCTGTTTGATCACAGAGATACAGCCTTCCTCATTCCCACAGACACAGCCTTCCACGTTCCCACAGGGAGACGGAGGGCTGTTTGATCACAGAAACACAGCCTTCCTCGTTCCCACAGACACAGCCTTCCATGTTCCCACAGGGAGATGGAGGGCTGTTTGATCACAGAAACACAGCCTTTCTTGTTCCCACAGAGAGACGGGGGGTGTTTGATCACAGAAACACAGCCTTCCTCGTTCCCACAGACACAGCCTTCCATGTTCCCACAGGGAGATGGAGGGCTGTTTGATCACAGAAACACAGCCTTCCTTGTTCCCACAGGGAGGCGGAGGGTTGTTTGTTTACAAAGCAAATACTGCCGTCTGTCTTGTGGTCACTGTGTGCTTGTAATTTCCTCCCTTCTGTCGCTCTCTTTCACTCTTGCCTTTCTTGTGTCCTGTTGGTTTTTTTTGTTTTTGTTTTTTAGTTGCAAAGTGAGGTGGCTGCAGGTGGAAATTCCCTTGTGTCCATTTGGTTTTTTGTGTTTTTTAGTTGAGGCGCAAAGTGAGGTTTTTGGCTGCAGTGGAAATTCCCTTGTGTGTCCTTTTGGTTTTTTGTGTTTAGTTGCAAAGTGAGGTGGCTGCAGGTGGAAATTCAAACAAATTATAAAGGCTGTTTGAAATGACTCCACCAGGGAACTTGGACAAACGAATTAAAAGACAAAACTTGAGACGTTTCGATCTCCTACGTCTTCTTCAGGCAAGATAAACAACACACAGGATAACAGAAATGAAGAATGAACAATCACTTATCTTGTCAAATTTGGCACAAGAAGGGTGTTGAATTTTTTTTTTTTTTTTTTATTTGTCTGTTGCTTTTCTGCCATTGTGTCCCTTTCACTTGTCCATGGTTTTAGACAGTCCTTCAGATTTTTTCTTTTTTTTTTTCTCTCTAGTCATACTGTTTAGAGTACTGTGTCTTCTGTTGTTGTCTGACCAGTGGGCAGGGACTGGGCAGTGACGCTGTGTACACTGTTCACACATGGACGCTGGCTGACCATTGTTCAGTGTCTGCTCCAAGGCTGTTTAAATGCTGTTCTTTTAAGACTGAATTTAAATGGCTATTAGTACTGTTTTAAATCAACATTTTCATGTGGATGGGGTTGAAAAGTGAAAGCCAGATGACTTGTGCCAAAAGCAGGGTTTAGTTTTAGGCGGCTGAAGGACTCCGGTAGTGAAGCTACCATGCCGCTAATGTGTGGACTGACTTGCGTGATGTCTTTCTTGGTTATGTCAGAGTATGTTTTGACATAATGAAGTGTGTGTTGTAGCAGGATGAAGTGGCATAGAGTGACAGTGTGCATAGTTACAAATGAAGTGGCGCAATGTTACAATGTATGTTGTAATTGGATTAAGTGGCCTCTTGTGACAATATATTCTGCAACAGGATGAAGTGGCATAATATGACAGTATGTGTTGTAACAGGGAGAACTGGCTTTGGGTGACAGTTTGTTTGGCAAAGTGTGTTGTAACAGAATAAAGTCGCACATTTGACAATGTGTGTAGTAACAGAGTGCGATGTGTGTTGTAACAGAGTGCATTGCAACAGAACAAAGCCACACTTTTGATAATATGTGACTGTGTTTGTTGTAGCAGGATGAAGTGGCATGATGTGACAATGTGTGTTGTAACAGGATGAAGTGATGTGATAGTATGTGTTGTAACAAGGTGAAGTGACATAATGTGACAGTGTGTGTTGTAACAGGATGATGTGGCATGATGTGACAATGTGTGTTGTAACAAGATGAAGTGATGTGACAGTGTATGTTGTAATAGAATAAAGTGATGTGACTGTGTGTGTTGCAACAGGTTGAAGTGATGTGTCAGTATGTGTTGTAACAGGATGAAGTGGTGTAATGTGACAGTGTGTATTGTAACAGGATGAAGTAGCGTAATGTGACAGTGTGTGTTGTAACAGGATGAAGTAGAATAATGTGACAATGTATGTTGTAACAGAATGATGTTGCGTAATGTGACAGTGTGTGTTGTAACAGGATGGAGTGGTGTAATGTGACAGCGTGTGTGTGTTGTAACAGGATGAAGTAGCGTAATGTGACAGTGTGTGTTGTAACAGGATGAAGTCGCCTACTTCAGCTTCCCCTTCCACTTTGAACTCTACTACAAACCCTCCGTGGGCAGCACCTCTGACCCCAGTAAGTTCACAGGGAGTGGAGGGACGGTTCTACTGTGTGTGTGTGTGTGTGTGTGTGTGTGTGTGTGTGTGTGTGTAGTGTATGAGTGGTGTGTTTGTGTGTGTGTGTTTGTGGTTGTTTTTCTGTGTGTGTGTATGTGTGTGTGATGTGTAAGTATGTATGTGTGTGTGTGCATGTGTGTGTGTGTGTGTGTGTGTGTGTGTGTGTGTGTGTGTGTGTGTGTGTGTGTGTGTGTATAGTGTATGAGTGGTGTGTTTGTGTGTGTGTGTTTTGGTTGTGTTTCTGTGTGTGTGTATGTGTGATGTGTAAGTATGTATGTGTGTGTGTGCATGTGTGTGTGTGTGTGTGTGTGTGTGTGTGTGTGTGTGTGTGTGTGTGTGTGTGTGTCTCTGTGTAGGCCATCCATGTATGCGTGTGTGTGTGTGTGTGTGTGTGTGTGTGTGTGTATACATGTGTGAGTCTGTTTATGTATGTATGTGTGTATGTAATTGGTTCAACATGTCATCCTGACTGTCCATTGTTTACGTTTGTTGCCTGTAGGACATACAGTAAATATGCATTACAATAACGGTGAGAACAACCCACAGTGCAGTAATGCTGTGACCAGTGTGGCTGTGTTGGTTACAATAACAGTGAGAACAAACGACTGCACAGTAATACTGTGACAAGTGTGGCAGTGTTAGTTACAATAACAGTGAGAACAAAGAACAGTGCAGAAATGCTGTGAGCAGTGTGGCATTGTTGGTGGCAATAACAGTGAGAATAAAGAACAGTGCAGTAATGCTGTGAGCAGTGTGGCATTGTTGGTGACAATAACAGTGAGAACAAACACAGTGTTGGTGACAATATCAGTGAGAACAAAGAACAGTGCAGTAATGCTGTGAGCAGTGTGGCATTGTTGGTGACAATAACAATGAGAACAAACAACAGTGCAGTAATGCTGTGGCCAGTGTGGCAGTGTTGGTGACAATAACAGTGAGAACAAAGAACAGTGCAGTAATGCTGTGAGCAGTGTGGCAGTGTTGGTGTGACAATAACAGTGAGAACCAAGAACAGTGCAGTAATGCTGTGAACAGTGTGGCAGTGTTGGTGACAATAACAGTGAGAAAAAACAACAGTGTTTAGTGACAATAACAGTGAGAACCAAGAACAGTGCAGTAATGCTGTGAGCAGTGTGACAGTGTTGGTGACAATAACAGTGAGAACCAAGAACAGTGCAGTAATGCTGTGAGCAGTGTGGCAGTGTTGGTGACAATAACAGTGAGAACAAACAACAGTGTTGGTGACAATAACAGTGAGAACAAAGAACAGTGCAGTAATGCTGTGAGCAGTGTGACAGTGTTGGTGACAATAACAGTGAGAACCAAGAACAGTGCAGTAATGCTGTGAGCAGTGTGGCAGTGTTGGTGACAATAACAGTGAGAACCAAGAACAGTGCAGTAATGCTGTGAGCAGTGTGGCAGTGTTGGGTACAATAACAGTGAGAACAAACCACAGTGCAGCAATGCTGTGACCAGTGTGGCAGTGTTGGTGACAATAACAGTGAGAACAACAGTGCAGTAATGCTGTGACCAGTGTGGCAGTGTTGGTGGGATGACTGCTGACCATCAGTACACTGCAGTACACAGCCACAGTCATGACCACAGGAATGCTGTGACCAGTGTGGCAGTGTTGGTGGGATGACTGCTGACCATTAGTACACTGCAGTACACAGCTACAGGCTTGGCCACATCCATGGCTGGCCAGTACTCGGTTAAAAACTTGACACAGTCGTGGTGAACAGTTCATCTCTATACAGGTACAGGAGCCTGACAATAGCGGCAGTGACTTGTTTTGTTCCGTTGTGTATTCATGACGTGTGATAGCATCAACAATCACATCAGTGACCTGTTTTGTTCCGTTGTGTATTCATGATGTGTGACAGCATCAGTGATCTGTTTCGTTTTGAATGTTTACTCACAATGTGACTTGTGATAGCAACACACACACACACACACACACACACACACACACACACACACACACACACACACACACACACACACACACACACACACACACACACACACACACATGTGCACACACACACACACACACACACACACACACACACACACACACACACACACACACACACACACACAGTGCTGACTTGTGGTACAGTCTGTGTCCTGTTGTTCCAGATGAGCTGCCTCGCTTCCCCCTGATCCTGATCGAGGTTTGTCAGTGGACACCTGGCACCGCTTTTACCACGATGGCTACACCTCCATCCACATCCCTGCCTCTCCAGGTACATCTGTCATGATATATATACCCCCCCCCTTAAAACACTCCCTCCATTTACACCTCCATCCACATCCCTGCCTCTCCAGGTACATCTGTCATGGTTACCCAATTAAAAAATTAATTTAAAAGAGAGGAAAAGGAAATAACGAAATGAAAATAATTTTAAAAATTCCTACGAATATATATGTTGCTATATATCGTAAGTTTGAAAGAATGTCACATGATGAGCCATTTACTCGGGAAAAAAAAAAAAAAATCTTCTTCAGAACTTTCTTCCGAATTGTTGTTCATCATACCTGGAACTTCATCCCAGTCGAAATCTAGGTCACTCTAAGCTTCATTACCCAGCACTTTCACTAAGTCTTATGCCGTAAATCCTACAAAACACAGTATCTCCATCACTAAATCTCATTATAGAACGGCAGAACTCAAGGTTAGCCACGGGTGAAAAACGGCATTTCGACCTCAAAACTTAAAAAATTCGAACTCGAGAACCACGGCACGTATCGACTCGCGGTTTTTTGCAAACGGAAGTAAATGGCTACAGGAAGAAGGAAGTCACGTTCTCGCGAGACTTCCTTTTCTACGAGAAACATGGCGGCGCCCATTGTTGCCACGTGTTTTACCGGGCGCTGGCGCACATCCCTGCCTCTCCAGGTACATCTGTCATGATATATCCCCCCCCCCCCCCCCCCAACACTTCCTCCATTTACACCTCCATCCACATCCCTGCCTCTCCAGGTACATCTGTCATGATACATCCCCCCCCCCCCCCCCCCCCCCTTAACAACACTACCTCCATTTACACCTCCATACACATCCCTGCCTCTCCAGGTACATCTGTCGTGATATACCCCCTCCCCCCCCCCCCCCCCCCCCCCTTAACAACACTACCTCCATTTACACCTCCATCCACATCCCTGCCTCTCCAGGTGCATCTGTCGTGATTTACCTCCCTCTCTCCCATCCCCTCTTCCCCCCCTCCCCCCTCCTAACAGCACTCCCTCCCTTTGACAACAAGGAGTACATCTCTGTCCCTGCCTGTCCAGGTTCATCTATCGTGATATACCCCCTCTCCACCCCCCCCCCCCCCCCCCTAAGAGCACTCCCTCTCTTTGACAACAAGGAGTACATCTCTGTCCCTGCCTGTCCAGGCTCACTGACACCTGTCAGTAAACACCCTCAGAAAACAGCATCCATCCCGCCAAATTCTCAGAATTTGTGGTTTTTTTAAACAAAGTGTCACTGTTGAAATCTTAGATCAGAGTGTCAAAATTTGTTTTGATTAAAAAAAAGGTTCATAAGGTTGTTTCAGGCAAGATGCCTGATTGGCCGTATGGGTAGGCATCAGACTTGTCGCAGGGTCTGGGGTTCGAGCTGACTGGAAAGGGCCTGGTGGGAAGAGATGGTCAACATTTGAATCTTTCTGCAGAGTCCCTCAGACTCCAGTCCCCCCAGGCCCTTCAGATGGCGCTGTTAACCACAGCCCCATGTATGGAAGCCAGCATGAAAAATCTGTTGGCATCGTGCATCCAGTTCCACTTTCCTGAGAAGAGAAGACCATCATGTGCTGATGACATGAACAGAAACACATGCACACTGTTCTCACATGTAATTGTATCACATGTTGATGACATGAACAGAAACACATGCACACTGCTGTCACATGTAATTGTATCACATGTCCATGACATGAACAGAAACACATGCCCACTGCTGTCACACATGTAATTGTATCACATGTCCATGACATGAACAGAAACACATGCCCACTACTGTCACATGTAACTGTACCACATGTCCATGACATGGACAGAAACATGTGCACACTGTTGTCACATGTAATTGTATCACATGTTGATGACATGAACAGAAACACATGCACACTGCTGTCACATGTAATTGTATCACATGTCCATGACATGAACAGAAACACATGCACACTGCTGTCACATGTCATTGTATCACATGTCCATGACATGAACAGAAACACATGCCCACTGCTGTCACATGTAACTGTATCACATGTCCATGACATGAACAGAAACACATGCCCACTGCTCTCACATGTAATTGTATCACATGTTGATGACATGAACAGAAACACATGCCCACTATTTTCACTTGTAACTGTACCACATGTCCATGACATGGACAGAAACATGTGCACACTGTTGTCATATGTAATTGTATCACATGTTGATGACATGAACAGAAACACATGCACACTGCTGTCACATAATTGTATCACATGTTGATGACATGAACAGAAACACATGCACACTGCTGTCACATGTAATTGTATCACATGTCCATGACATGAACAAAAACACATGCCCACTGCTGTCACATGTAATTCTATCACATGTTGATAACATGAACAGAAAATTGTGTCACATGTCCATGACATGAACAGAAAAACATGCCCCACTGCTGTCACATGTAATTGTATCACATGTCCATGACATGAACAGAAACACATGCCCACTGCTGTCACATGTAATTGTATCACATGTCCATGTGACATGAACAGAAACACATGCACACTGCTGTCACATGTAATTGTATCACATGTCCATGACATGAACAGAAACACATGCCCACTGCTGTCACATGTAATTGTATCACATGTCCATGACATGAACAGAAACACATGCCCACTGGTGTCACATGTAATTGTATCACATGTCCATGACATGAACAGAAACACATGCCCACTGCTGTCACATGTAATTGTATCACATATCCATGACATGAACAGAAACACATGCACACTGTTGTCACATGTCATTGTACCACATGCCGTTGACATGAACAGAAACACATGCCCACTGCTGTCACATCCAATTGTATCACATGTTGATGACATGAACAGAAACACATGCCCACTGCTGTCACATGTAATTGTATCACATGTCCATAACATGAACAGAAACATGTGCACACTACTGTCACATCATTTGTACCATGTGCTGTTGACATGAACAGAAACACACATGCCCACTGCTGTCACATCCAATTGTATCACATGTCCATGACATGAACAGAAACACATGCCACTGCTGTCACATGTAATTGTATCACATGTCCATGACATGAACAGAAACACATGCCCACTACTGTCACATGTAATTGTATCACATGTTCATGACATGAACAGAAACACACGCACACTGCTGTCACATGTAATTGTATCACATGTTGATGACATGAAGAGAAACACATGCCCACTACTGTCGCATGTAATTGCATCACATGTCCATGACATGAACAGAAACATGTGCCCACTACTGTCACATGTAATTGCATCACATGTTGATGACATGAACAGAAACACATGCACACTACTGTCACATGTAATTGTATCACATGTCTATTACATGAACAGAAACATGTGTCCACTACTGTCACATGTAATTGTACACATGTGCTGATGACATGAACAGAAACACATGCACACTGCTGGCACATGTAATTGCATCACATGTCCATGACATGAACAGAAACATGTGCCCACTACTGTCACATGTAATTGTATCACATGTCCATGACATGAACAGAAACATGTGCACACTTCTGTCACATGTAATTGTATCACATGTCCATGACATGAACAGAAACACGTGCACACTTCTGTCACATGTAATTGTATCACATGTCCATGACATGAACAGAAACATGTGCACACTGTTTCAGTTCCATTTCAGAACCTGCTGAGTCCTTAAAATGCTTTAAAAATGTTTTGCGTTGTGTGTTGCATAGCATTTGATAACAAAGTGATCACAGCATTGTGATTGTTTAGTGTTTTGGCATAGCATTTGATAACAAAGTGATCACAGCATTGTGTCATTGTGTTGTGTTTTGGCATAGCATTTGATAACAAAGTGATCACAGCATTGTGTCATTGTGTTGTGTTTTTTGCATAGCATTTGATAACAAAGTGATCACAGCATTGTGTCATTGTGTTGTGTTTTGGCATAGCATTTGATAACAAAGTGATCAGAGCATTGTCATTGTTTAGTGTTTCGGCATAACATTTGATAACAAAGGGTCACAGCATTGTCATTGTTTAATGTTTTGGCATAACATTTGATAAAAGTGATCACAGCATTGTCATTGTTTTGTGTTTTGGCATAGCATTTGATAACAAAGTGGTCACAGCATTGTCATTGTTTAGTGTTTTGGCATAGCATTTGATGATAAAAAGTGATCACAGCATTGTCATTGTGTTGTGTGTTGGCATAGCATTTGATAACAAAGTGGTCACAGCATTGTCATTGTTTTTGTGTTTTGGCATAGCATTTGATAACAAAGTGTAGCAGTACAGCATTGTCAATGAAATCGTAGCATGGTACGCCAAAAGTGTAGCACTTGACAGCTGTGCTGGCCACATCCCTGATACAGACAAAACTGTCAGAGCTAAGAGGACCCTGCGTGCTGTATCAGTATGATTGTTCCCATCCTGTCTGTGGCCCAGGTGTGGAGACCAGCAGGTGTCACTGTTGTTGTTGTTCTTCAGTTTAACGTCCTTCCACTAAAAGTGATTCACAGGAAATCATCTGTCCTGATACAACATACAACAGGAAATCATCAGTCCTGATACAGTATACAACAGAAAATCATCTGTCCTGTTACAACATACAACAGGAAATCATCTGTCCTGATACAACATACAACGTGGCCCAGGTGTGGAGACTAGCATGTGTCCCTGTTGTATGTTGTATCAAGAAAGATGGTTCCCATCCTGTCTGTGGCCCGGTGTGGAGACTAGCATGTGTCACTATTGTATGTTGTATCAGGACTGATGATTTCCTGTGGTATGTTGTAACAGGACAGATGATTTTCTGTTGTATGTTGTATCAGGACAGATGATGATTTCCTGTTGTATGTTGTATCAGGAGTCATGATTTCCATCCTGTCTGTGGCCGAGGTGTGGAGACTAGCATGTGTCCCTGTTGTATGTTGTATCAAGACAGATGGTTCCCATCCTGTCTGTGGCCCGGGTGTGGAGACTAGCATGTGTCACTATTGTATGTTTTATCAGGACAGATGATTTCCTGTTCCACATTGTATCAGGACTGATGATTTCCTGTTGTATGTTGTATCAGGACAGATGATTTCCTGTTCCACATTGTATCAGGACTGATGATTTCCTGTTGTATGTTGTATCAGGACTGATGATTTCCTGTTGTATGTTATATCAGGGCTGATTTCCTGTTGTATGTTGTATCAGGACTGATGATTTCCTGTTGTATGTTGTACAGGACTGATGATATCCTGTTGTATGTGGTATCAGGACTGATGATTTCCTGTTGTATGTTGTATCAGGACTGATGATTTCCTGTTGTATGTTGTATCAGGACTGATGATTTTTCTGTTGCATATTGTATCAGGACTGATGATTTCCTGTTGTATGTTGTATCAGGACTGATGATTTTCCTGTTGTATGTTGTATCAGGACTGATGATTTCCTGTTGTATCAGGACTGATGATTTCCATCGTGTCTGTGGCCCAGGTGTGGAGACCAGCACACGTCACTGTTGGAGGCCAGTGGGCAATTCCATGGTGTCCAAGCTGAGGCGCTTCTTCGTGGGAGGGACCCCAGAGCTGGAAGACCCCACCTACATCTCAGTGCCCTCCACCTTTGATGTAAGCAGAGTGTGCCGTGGCACCAGTGTGCCTGTGCCAGGTGTGGAATGAATGACTGCTGTACTAACCCCAGGTGTTTATGCCTGGTGTGGTGATCGGTGTGGATGTCGTTGAGGTGTCTACTTGCCTTAAAGGTTGAAGGAAGGAAGCACGGATGAATGCCAGGACTGGACAGTTGTCAGGGTGGAGGTGTGATGTCGGTGTGTGCATGTCATGCTGCCAGCCCACAGGGGGCAGGAGGAGAACTGGTTGGAGGTTCTGTGGACAGGAGCTTTGAGGACCTTGTGTAGGATGTGGTGGTGCCCTCTGTGTTGTCTGACTGGCCCAAGGCAGGTCACTCTCTGCCCAAACAGAAGACAACAGTGGAAGAGCACCACCAGGCATGACCTGGCTGTGCCCTGTGTAGTGTGAGGAGGTCAGGGCCGATATGTGCGTGTGGTCGAGTCTCTTCTCTGAAGACCTGCTTGTGGCTCTTACTAGAGTTCTTCCAACACACTGTGGATGACAGCTCTCAGGGAAGATCTGACCTTATTGGATAGTTTGTGTGGGTTCTGCTGAGGATCTTTCTTTACATACAGTTTATGTGGGTTCTGGTAAGGATATTTCTTTACAGTTGGTGTAGGTTCTGTTACGGATCTCTTAAATAGTTGTGTGTGGGTTCTGTTAAGGATCTGTTTACAGTTTGTGTAGGTTCTGTTAAGGATCTCTTTACAGTTTGTGTAGGCTCTGCTATGGATATTTCTTTACAGTTTGTGTAGGGGTTTTTTTTTTTTGTGTGTGTGTGTGTCCCAACCTCTGCGCCACCTCAGAGGCAGTGCACCCACGCCGCTCATTCCGGCACCCTGTTCACAGCCACAGCCCGGTCGGCCCCGCCGCAGCCCCGGCACCGGCAATCCACAGGGAACAGTCAGTGTCAAGCCGGCAAGAGGCAACCCACCGGAGGAGACACTGCACTGCTGCCGAGTCACTTCGGTGGTGTTCAGTGGTGCCTGTTTTGATCTAACATACGCAGGACACCACCTACTAAGCCCCCTACTGATGACAATAATTGCTTAGTCGCGGAGCCGGTGTGAGTGAGCTCTCCCTCCAGAGGGCACCACCACGTCCATCCAACGACAGCCCCCATGGACTCGCCGATACCGGTGACCCCAACGAAACCAAACCAAGGCCACAGACGTGGAGAAGGACATCGAAATTGAGGTCACCATGAGAGCAGGGCATGAAGGGCCACAGAACTTGAGACATTTTTTTTGCTGATCGATGAGAATGAGGATGATTAAGATGATGCTACGGATTTCCATTTCGGTCTGAGACTACATGACAGGGCTGTACTCTACGCTTCCTTTCATAATATATCCCGGCGTCAACCAGGCCCGAGAGATACAGGCACCTGCAGTGTTGGTCAAGAAATTTGAGCAACACTCTCAGAAACGCATCCATTAAGTGGATGAAACTCGACTGTGTGGTCCCAGTCTTCCCAACTGAGTCCGCAGCAACTCAAGTCTGGGTAGGAGCGGTCAGGGCAGAAAACCTCACATGACTTCTGATGGGATTCGAACCCACGACCTCCCAGCCGGGAGTCCGCAACGCTAACCACTTCGCCACGGCGGCTGGTGTTTGTGTAGGTTCTGCTGAGGGTATTTCTGTACAGTTTGTATGGGTTCTGCTAATCTCACATGTCAGTTTGTATGGGCTCAGATAATCTCACATGACAGTTTGTTAGGGTTCTGCTAATGATCTCACATGACAGTTTGTGTGGGTTCAGATAATCTCACATGACAGTTTGTGTGTGTTCTGCTATAGATCTCACATGACAGTTTGTGTGGGTTCAGATAATCTCACATGACAGTTTGTATGGGTTCAGATAGTCTCACATGACAGTTTATATGGGTTCTGCGAATCTCACATGACAGTTTGTATGGGTTCAGATAATCTCACATGACAGTTTGTGTGTGTTCTGCTATAGATCTCACATGACAGTTTGTATGGGTTCAGATAATCTCACATGATAGTTTGTGTGTGTTCTGCGAATCTCACATGACAGTTTGTATGGGTTCAGATAATCTCACATGATAGTTTGTATGGGTTCAGATAATCTCACATGACAGTTTGTGTGTGTTCTGCTGTAGATCTCACATGACCGTTTGTATGGGTTCAGATAATCTCACATGATAGTTTGTGTGTGTTCTGTGAATCTCATATGACAGTTTGTGTGTGTTCTGCGAATCTCACATGACAGTGACTGTGTGTGTGTGTGAATCTGCTAATCGTACGTGACAGTTTTGTATGCTTTCTGCTAATCTTACTCGACAGTTAATGTGTGTTCTGCGAATCTCACATGACTGTGTGTGTGTGTGTGTGTGTGTGTCTGCTAATCTTACTTGACAGTTTGTGTGGGTTCTGCTAATCTTACTTGACAGTTTGTGTGGGTTCTGCTAATCTTACTTGACAGTTTGTGTGGGTTCTGCTAATCTTACTTGGCAGTGTGAGGGTTCTGCTAATGATTTCACACGACAGTGTTTGTGTGTTGACAGTTTGTGTATGTTTTGTTTTGCTAATGATGTCATGTGACAGTATGTGTGGTTGCACTAAGGATCTGACCTGACAGTTTGTGTGATTGTACTAGGGATCTGACATGAGAGTTTGTGAGGGTTTGCACTAGGGATTTTACATGTCGGTTTGTGTGGTTGTACTAGGGATCTGACATTACAGTTTCTGTGGTTGTACTAGGGATTTGACACAACAGTTTGTGTGGATGTACTAGGGATTTAACATGACAGTTTGTGTGGTTGTGCTAGGGATCTGACATGACAGTTTGTATGGTTGTACTACGGATCCGATATGACAGTTTGTATGGTTGTACTACAGATCTGACATGACAGTTTGTACGGTTGTACTAGGATTTGACATGACAGTTTTTATGGTTGTATTATGGATCTGACATGACAGTTTGTGTGGGTTGTACTAGGGATTTGACATGACAGTTTGTGTGGGTTGTACTAGGGATCTGACATGACAGTTTGTGTGGTTGAACTGCGGATCTGACATGACAGTTTTGTGTGGTTGAACTGCGGATCTGACATGACAGTTTGTGTGGTTGAACTGCGGATCTGACATGACAGTTTGTGTGGGTTGTACTAGGGATCTGACATGACAGTTTGTGTGGGTTGTACTAGGGATCTGACATGACAGTTTGTGTGGGTTGAACTAGGGATCTGACATGACAGTGTGTGTGGGTTGTACTAGGGATCTGACATGACAGTTTGTGTGGTGAACTGCGGATCTGACATGACAGTTTGTGTGGTTGAACTGCGGATCTGACATGATAGTTTGCGTGGGTTGTACTAGGGATCTGACATGACAGTTTGTGTGGTTGAACTGCGGATCTGACATGACACTTATGTTGTGCTAGGGATCTGACATGACTGTTTTGTGTGGTTGTACTAGGGATCTCACCAGACTGTTTGTGTGGTTTCTAGGAATCTCATCAGATATGTGGATGTAGGAAGGATCTCACCTGACAGTATGTGTATTTGTACTAGGTTCTGACATGACAGTGTGTGTGATTGTACCAGAGATCTCACCTGATAGTTTGTGTGTTTGTACTAGGGATCTGACATGACAGTGTGTGTGGTTGTACAAGGGATCTCACCTGACAGTTTGTGTGGTTGTACAAGGGATCTCACCTGACAGTTTGTGTGGTTGTACTAGGGATCTGACATGACAGTGTGTGTGGTTGTACAAGGGATCTCACCTGACAGTTTGTGTGGTTGTACAAGGGCTCTCACCTGGCTGTTTGTGTGGTTGTATTAGGGATCTGACATGACAGTGTGTGTGGTTGTACTAGGGATCTCACCTGACGGTTTGTATGTTTGTACTAGGGATTTCACACCTGGCTGTTTGTGTGGTTGTACTAGGGATCTGACATGACAGTGTGTGTGGTTGTACTAGAAATATCATCTGACAGTTTGTGTGTTTGTACTAGGGATCTGACATGACAGTTTATATGGTTGTACTAGGGATCTCACCTGACACTTTGTGTGGTTGTGCTAGGGATCTCACCTGAAAGTTTGTGTGGTTGTACTAGGATCTCACATGACAGTTTGTACTATGGATCTGACGTGACAGTTTGTGTGGTTATACTAGGGATCCCACCTGAGCAAGTTTGGCTTCAAGACAGAGACCACAGGCAGCATCACATCTCGCATAAATGTCATGATGCAGTCCAGGTAGGTCACAGTTACTGCCTGGGTACCTATGTGTGTGTATGTGTGTGGTGTGTGTGTGTGTGTGTGTGTGTGTGTGTGTGTGTGTGTGTGTGTGTGTGTGTGTGTGTGTGTGTGTGGTCTGCCGAGCCTTCATAGAAAACAACCAGTGTGTGACAGTTGTGTGTGACAATTTTGTGACAGTTTGTGTGTATGACAGTTTTGTGCGAGACAATTGTTTGTGTGACAGTTGTGTGAGTGACAGTTGTGTGTGTGACAGTTGTGTGTGTGACAGTTGTGTGTGTGACAGTTGTGTGTGAGACAGTGTGGTGTGTAGAGGGTTCGTGGAGAAGAACCAGTGAGTGACAGTTGTGTGTGTGACAGTTGTGTGTGTGACAGTTGTGAGCGAGAGTTGTGTGACATTTTGTGTGTGACAGTTGTGTGTGGCAAATTGCGTGTGGCAGTTGTGCATGTGACAATGGTGTGTGACCGCTACATGTATGACAGTGGTGTGTGTGACAGTGGTGTATGTAACACTGATGTGTGACAGTTGTGTATGTGACAGTGGTGTGTGACAGTGGTGTGTGACAATTGTGTGTGTGACAGTGGTGTGTGTGACAGTGGTATATGACAATTGTGTATGTGACAGTGGTGTGTGTGACAGTGGTGTGTGTGACAGTGGTATATAACAATTGTGTGTGTGTGACAGTGGTGTGTGTGACAGTGGTATATGACAATTGGTATATGACAGTTGTGTGTGTGACAGTGGTGTGTGTGACAGTGGTGTGTGACAGTGGCGTGTATAACAGTGGTGTGTGTAACAATGGTGTGTGACAGTTGTATGTGACAGTTGTATGTGTGTGACAGTGGTATGTGACAGTAGTATGTGTTACAGTCGTGTTTGACAGTGGTGTGTGACATGGGTGTGAAACAGTGGCATGTGACAGTTGTGTGTGTGACAGTGGTATGTGACAGTTGCGTGTGAAGTGGTGTGTGACAGCGGTGTGTGTGTGACAGTGGTGTGTGACAGTGGTATGTGAGAGTGGTGTGTGTGACAACTGTGTGTGTGTGACAGTGGTATGTGACAGTGGTGCATATGATAGTGGTATGTGATAGTTGTGTGTGACAGTGGTGTATGACAGCGATGTGTGTGACAGTGGTATGTGACAGTAGCATGTGACAGTGGTATGTGACAACTGTGTGTGTGTGACAGTGGTGTGTGACAGTGGTGTGTCTAACAGCGGTGTGTGTGTGTGACAGTGGTGTGTGACAGTGGTATGTGACAGTGGTATGTGACAGTGGTATGTGACAGTTGTGTGTGTGTGACAGTGGTATGTGTGACCGTGGTGTGTGACAGTGGTGTGTCTAACAGTGGTGTGTGACAGTGGTGTGTGTGACAGTGGTATGTGACAGTAGTATGTGACAGTGGTATGTGACAGCGGTGTGTGTGACAGTGGTGTGTTACAGTGGTATGTGACAGTATGTGATAGTGGTATGTGAGAGTGGTGTGTGACAGTGGTATGTGACAGTGGTGTGTGTGACAGTGGAATGTGATAGTTGTGTGTGACAGTGGTGTGTGACAGCGGTGTGTGTGACAGTGGTATGTGACAGTATTATGTGACAGTGGTATGTGACAGTGGTGTGTGTGACAGTGGTATGTGGCAGTGGTGTGTGACAGTGGTATGTGGCAGTGGTGTGTGACAGTGGTGTGTGTGACAGGTGTGTGTGACAGTGGTATGTGACAGTTGTGTGTGACAGTGGTATGTGACAGTGTGTGTGACAGTGGTGTGTGACAGTGGTGTGTGACAGTAGTATGGGACAGTGGTGTGTGACAGTGGTGTGTGACAGTGGTGTGTGACAGTGTGTGTGTGACGGTGGTGTGTGTGACAGTGGTGTGTGACAGTGGTGTGTGACAGTGACAGTGTAGTGTGTGACGGTGGTGTGTGACAGTGGTGTGTGACAGTGACAGTGTTGTGTGTGACGGTGGTGTGTGACAGTGGTATGTGTGACAGTGGTGTGTGACAGTGGTATGTGACAGTGACCATAAGCAGATGTCATCCGCATATTGAATTAAGTTAAAGTTTTTTTTAAATGTATTTAGGTAAATCATTCGTTAGAATATTAAAGAGAAGAGGGGCAATCACAGAGCCGTGAGGGATACCCATATCTAGTAATCTTTTGGATGAATACATATCACCAGTTCTTGTCTGAATACATCTGGTGGTCAAGAATGTTTTAACAAATTTATGAATATGACCAGAGAAACCTATAGTTTTTAATTTATATAAAAGCCTATCATGCCAAACGTGATCAAATTCCTTGTTGATATTGAAAAATGTGGCGAGAACGTTTTGTCTTCTAGCAAACTGTGTTTAATTTGCGTAGTTAGCTTTACAAGATGATCAATAGTAGACCTGCCCTTTCTAAAACCTGCCTGGTTTGCGGGGATAATGCCAGTTTTTTCACAGTAGTATGTCAGTCTGTTTAAAACAATTATCTCCATCAGTTTACAGACATGAGGTGTAAGAGCTATAGGTCGATAGCTATTTGTGTTTGTCATTGATTTTCCGTTCTTTAAAACGGGAACAATAATTGAGTTTCTCCATATAGAAGGTATGTTCCCTTGAATCCAACATTTTATTAATAATTTCATGTAGAAGTAAAACAAAATTTTGTGGTATATGTTTTAACATTTCATTAGAAATGGCATCTAAACCAACAGACGTTTTCTTATTAGACAATGAAGAAATAGCAGAGTGTAATTCTTGAAAAGTAATATCAGCATTTAGATAATGATCATTGTTTTTGTCAGGATCAGTGTACATTTCTTTGTTAGATTGCTTTTCCCTCATAGTTCTGCATTTGTCTGATAAACTATAGAAGGTGCTATTTTTGGAAAACATGTCAGCAAATGATTCTGCTTTTTGGTATGCTGAAGGAAATTTTTCAACACCTGTTATGACAGGATATGCAGGTAGATGATTGTTTTTTTTTTTTTTGCTGTCCCAACCTCTGCGCCACCTCAGAGGCAGTGCACCCACGCCGCTCATTCCGACACCCCGTCCACAGCCACAGCCCGGTCGGCCCCGCCCACAGCCCCAGCACAGGCAATCCACAGGGAGCAGTCAATGTCAAGTCGTCAAGAGGCAACCCACCGGAGGAGATACTGCAACGCTGTTGAGTTACTTCGGTGGTGTTCAGTGGCGCCTGTTCTGATCTAACATATGCAGGACACCACCTACTAAGCCCCCTACTGACGACAAATAATTGCTTAGTCGCGAGCCGGCGTGAGTAAGCTCTCCCTCCGGAGGGCACCACCACGTCCGTCCAACGACAGCCGCCATGGACTCGCCGATACCGGTGATCCCGACGGAACCAAACCAAGACCACAGACGTGGAGAGGACATCGAAATTGAGGTCACCATGAGAGCAGGGCATGAAGGGCCGCAGAATTTGAGACTTTTTTTTTATGCTGATCGATGAGAATGAGGATGATTAAGATGATGCCATGGATTTCCATTTCGGTCTGAGACTACATGACAGGGCTGTACTCTACGCTTCCTTTCATAATATATCCCGGCGTCAACCAGCCCGAGAGATACAGGCACCTGCAGTGTTGGTCAAGAAATTTGAGCAACACTCTCAGAAACGCATCCATTAAGTGGATGAAACTCGACTGTGTGGTCCCAGTCCTCCCAACTGAGTCCGCAGCAACTCAAGTCTGGGTAGGAGCTGGTCGGGGCAGAAAAACCCACATGACTTCTGATGTAATTCAAACCCACGACCTCCCAGCCGGGAGTCTGTGACGCTAACCACTTCGCGCCACGGCAGCTGGTGAATTCCGTTTTTCATTTCATGGATCTTTTCAAATTTTATTGATATCTTTATGTTCACTTATTTCATTAAAACAAATGATGACCAGTACTTGCGTTTAGCATTTTCAATTACTTTATTCCTTTGATTCTTGGCAATTCTAACTGGTACAGTTTAAATGTGCTTTTATTTTCATCAACAGCATTTCTGCAAGATTCTGTCCACCACACTTTACCCGTGTGTTTGGGAGATTTTGGTTGACTATGAATCAGAATTGCCTCACCGGCTGCGTGCAGTAGTGAGATAGTAAAATGACTGTACATAGATTCTATGTCAGGTTTATCAAAAGAATTGACGTCATATGAAGGTAGCACAGATTGAAATTTGGCCCAGTCACTGGCTTGTAATCAAACTTTGGGATTTTATCCTTGCCGTCATCTTGGCTCACTACAGATCCTGTCAGAGAAATGACTATGGGAATATGATCACTCCCTAAAGTGTTATCATAAATTTGCCATGGACAGCTCGGGACCATTGATGGGGAGATTAAAGAGACAAGTCAGTTGCAGATGATCTGTGACTAGGGATATCAGGCAGTCTCATGATAATTCCATCATTTACAGGACAAGTGGAGAGTCTTATATGTTCTCCACTAAACGGTTTGAGCTGACTTTCGTGCAAGTTCTATCCTAGAAAGGGGCATGTTCATTAAAGTCCCCTGCAATTAACAGTTTACTACTTTGAGTTTATATTATGTAGCCAGTCTGAATTGCTATCAATGACTCCTTTTGGGATGTACACAGACACATTGTTTAAGACTAGAGAATTGTCAAAGTGAACAGAAGCTGCACAGGAATACAAGTCTGAGGTGCCAGGAGGTATAGGTGACTGAAGGGGATGGTAAAATAACTGGTCATTTATATATAAATGGCTGCAGAGACTTTCTCATTATCATCAGTTTCTTGTACCACAGATGGGTAAAAGAAACGATCCAGCCGTGGCAAGTCGTTTTTAGACACATTTAGTGATTGAAGAATAAGGACCATGTAGGAGCTGGCTTCAAGATGCTGTTGAAGAAGTTCTTGTTAATCGACCGGCAGTTCCATTGTAATATATTGTCAGTCTTCTTTGCCATCAAAATTTTACAATGGACATTCAAAGGAGGCATGATTGCAAAATTAAGATTATTCAAATGAAAGATAAAAAGACAATTCCCAACAATGCCCAACAATGAACTATCAGTAAACAGTAACACAATAGAGAACACTTTTACAAAAGGCAAGGCCTAGAAGAGGAATAAAAAATGTAATGTGTAACACACCCAAAAAAGGAAAAAAAAAAAAAAAGAAAAGAAAAATTGAGGAAAAACTGTGCGACGTAGCAGGCTGAAAAAAAAAAATCAAAATGGCAACCAGGCGAATGTATATAGCACAAAGATGATTAGATTATCATTCAGTCGCTAGACATTATAGCACAACTACTGACTTTTTTGACGGGGGAGTGTTGTTAAGTTTTATGAAGATCATTCACCAGTCTTGTAGAACATCATAGAAGTTCCACCAGGGCCCTGGTACAGGAGAAAAGGGTAGATCATGATATCTGTTTGACGAGAAGACTGGATGGAGGTATTGTGTTCTCCATGAAGAGCAATGTAGACTGGGATTCCTGGGCTTGCTGCCAGAGGGTTTCTTCCAGAAAAGCTGGTGAACATGTCACCGTAAATTACCAGCAAGTATACTGGCTCCTTTCTGATTTGGGTGGACTCTGTCTTTCAGTGTTCTGGGGCTGGCATGGAGATTTCATGGCTGATGACGGACACTTTGGGAACTTTGAATAGTTCAGAGTTTATAACCGCGTTGAACATTTCGCGGTTCATGTTTATTTCGGGGTTAGAAACAGGAGCCACTTTACTGATCACACTGCTGGCATGTGAATGCTCTTTAGCGATGGTTTTAATGGTGTCCGCAAAGAGTTTGCCAGAGGATCCAACGTCTTTTTGATGAAATATCATTGAGACCACAATGAATAACAATTGCATCAACTTTTGTATCCATTGACGACAAGGTTTGTTTCAGTGTGGGCAGTAAGTCCTTTGTAGTGGAGGATTTTTTGGAAACGGTTTTGAAACCATAAGAACGACCAGGTCGGGGGCATTTCACCGTTCAAAACAGAATCATGAAGGACGAGAACAGTTGGGAGATCTTCTGTAGCTTTGTTCACTTTCCTTTCTAAGTTGTGTCTTTTGTTTGTTCGATTCTGAGCAGTCTGGGACTTGATGAGGCTATCATTGGGATTGACGTCATGAGAAGTTGTCTTCTGTGTTCTAGATTGTTTTTTGGCTTTAGTTTTTTATCTTCTTCTTTTTCTTTCCTGTTTGAGGTTGAAACTGCGTGTTGTGCTGTCACCTGAGCGTAGGTAAGGTCGTGCTTTGCGCTCTCCTTTACCATTTTCTGTTCTGGATCAGTCTGAACAAATTTAGAATGTGGTTCTGAACTGCACTTTTTGGTAGTAAGCTGAGCAATCGTGTTGTTTTGCTCACGTACCATATCTTCGAGGGATACTATTTTTCCGCATAATGTTTCAATTAGTTTTCTCAACTCACCGATTTCTTTCTTCTGTCACGTCGCTCATGGCATTAGAAGGGAAGGAGTTGAGATTGAGAAATTCCTCGGTGCTGTCCGTTCCAATGCCAGGAATGTCAGCATTTGTCTTTTGACCGGTTCGCTTCAGATTTGTAAATTCTGGAAGCGCCGACTTGCTTTGTTTTTTTTTGCCTTTCTTTCTTGACTTGCATTTCGTACTGGGCATGAAAGAAAACCTCCCTGGCTCCTAGTTTTGGTCATTTCTGAGACAGAGCCTGCAGAAATGCTATAAGCTAGCAGACCCGACGTTTAACTTCTGATCGCTGTCGCCATCTTGTGTGTGTGACAGTTGTGTGTGTGACAGGGGTATGTGACAGTGGTATGTGACAGTGGTATGTATGACAGTGGTGTGTGACAGTGGTGTAACCCGCCGATTTGTAAGCAGCGCCGATTTGTAAGCGCTTACAAATCAGCGCACATTGCATGACTTGTAAAACCACTGATTTGTAAAGCAGCGCCGATTTGTAAGCGCTTACAAATCGGCGGGCTAGGCCCCTGCTGATTTGTAAGCGCTGCCTATAAATCGGGGGGTTAAGCCCCTGCCGTTCTGTAAAGCGCTTAAAAAAAGGCGGGCGCTTTATATCCTGTTTCTTTAGACTGAAATGATAAACTATAATTTGGCTTTCAGTATTATTCCTGCAATTTTTGATGACCACCTATTTCATCAAAACGGTGGACTGAAATGCAGTGTGTGTGTGTATATGTGTGTGTGTTCATGTGTGTGTGTGAGTATATGTGTATGTATAACAGTTTGTGTATGTAAGCCTGTGCATATGTGTGTGTTTGGAGGGGGAGGTGGGGAGTAAACAGTCTATTTCTTTTGCCCTGACTCGCTCACACAATCAAATTTTGAAGTCGAAAGCAGAGGACATTGTTGACATGTTTTTTTAGTCATATTTGTTCATCTCTGTAAACATTACATGAACACCAGCCGCCATGGCGAAGTGGTTAGCATCATGGACGCCTGGCTGGGAGGTCGTGGGTTCGAATCCCATCAGAGTCATGTGGGTTTTTTTCTGCCCCGACTGGCTCCAACCCAGAGTAGAGTTTGCTACGGACTCATTTGGGAAGACTGGGACCACACAGTCGAGTTTCATCCACTCAATGGATGCTCAAATTTCCTGACACCTCTGCAGGTGCCTGTATCTCTCGGGCCTGGTTGATGCCGACTAGACAAAGCGACTGCTCCCTGTCATGTAGTCTCAGCCGAAATGGAAAGCTGTAGCATCGGGCATGTGGTCTCAAATTCTGGGGCCCTTCATGCCCTGGGCTCATGGTGACCTCAATTTTGATGTCCTCTCCGGTGGTCTTGGTCTGGTTCCATCGAGGTCACTGGTATCGGCGGGTCCATGGGGGCTGTCACTGGACGCGTGTGGCACCCTCCAGAGGGTAGAGCTCACTCGCCTCTGAGGCAATGGTCGCAGTAGGGGGCTTAGTACAGTCAAAAAACAGGCGCCGCTGAACACCACCGAAAAAGTGCGTGTACCTGAATGACAACGACTTGACATTGAATTGCCTGTTTTGGCTGTGGACGCAAATTGTGAGTGTAATGCACATTTCACAAAAAATTTACATGATACAAAGTGAACTAAAATTAAATTTTAAGCACACACAGTCAAATGAAACACTTTTCCACACTCAAATGAAAACTTATACTGAACAAGAGAAAGGGAAAAGTTAAACTAGTGTGCAGTTTACATACTTTCACCAGAATATTTCACTAAAAGAATAGATATGATTGCCAGACACAATCAGTAAAAAGACAATGCAGGAAAATTATTCGTGATGCTGAAAATGCTATTTGTAAAAAAACAAACAAACAAACAACAGCTGTTTGCATGTTTAATAAGAATTTAGTGGTGGACAGATGAAAAAGGAAAAAAAAAAATCATATGCTTCCTCCCTCTTGGAATTGTGTGCATTAAAGCAAAGTTAAATCGTAATTACACATGTTCGTTATCTTTTTATGGCTGCAGTAGGATAGTTGCCAATTTGATACATAAACTGAACTTGAAACGAGCATAATTTGTTTAATTGTACAAGTTGTAAAGGACAAATTCCAGACAACTGAACATAAATGTGATAAGTAACCTATTTTCATTTCTAAACATGTTGAATGCTTGGACAAGTTATGATCCTTACCTGCAAAATATCGTTTTAAAATTGCTACACGTTTTTTCTTCAGTAGAGTAGAGTCTAGAAAAAGAAAACATGCAGTAGAGTGTTGGTTTGATTTCATCTGCTTTCGTGTCTCAAACAAATGAAATTCCATGTTTGAAAGCTCCACCCATGATGGTAATATGTGTTGTACTTCAAAGGAATAGGAACTCATCCTGTAGTGAATTTCTGCCTCTGTTGATAACCAGCATAAAACTACATCGTAGCTAAAATCAGAAATTTTTGACTAGATTATTTTGGATTTCTCACTTTCGAATGAATAATGTCCTTCATTTTGGATCAAATTGGGTCTTATTTCATCTCTTATATATTCTGAAAACTTCCAGAACATAACTTATGGATTGAGCTGGCATCTGTTTCAATGAACTTCACAGTCTTTTTGCCTTCTAGGTAAAGAAGGTGTGTGAGAGGTTAAGGTAATTCAGTTGTATTGAATAGATCACGTGACTCAAGACTGACGCACATATTACACAAAATTCTGCTTATTACTCTGTTATATTTATATTTTCCCTCCTATGTATAAATCGCTCAAACGAATATCATTTGCTTCAGGAGTATCATGGATGAAACGAGGAAATTCACAATTTAGACCCCTACTTATACATATCAGTGTGCAACTGAGAACTATGTATTTCTTTGATGAAGCTGAAAGTTTGCATACAATTGGGTGAAAGGTTACTTGCAATGAGAGAGAGAGAGAGAGAGAAGGGAGGGGGAGGAAGTAGTAAAATAAGTTAGCAGACTTGTATTTTTCTCTTCGTTAGTGTGCTCCTCCAAACGACGTGTGTCAGTCTGCCATCTTGATGAGCAAAATAGAAAGTCATCAAAATTGTGGGAATAATCACTGAAATCGTAATAATAGTTTATCGTTCTAATCAAAGAAGCAGGATATAAAGCGCCTGCCGTTTTGTAAAGCATTTGCCGATTTGTAAGCAGCGCTTACAAAACAGCGGGGGCCTAGCCCGCCGATTTGTAAGCGCTTACAAAGCGGCGGGTTACAAGTTTACACAGTTGTGTGTGTGTGACAGTGGTGTGCAGTGGTGTGTGCGTGACAGTGGGTGACGTGGTGGTGTGACAGTGGTGTGTGATTTGTAAAGCATTTGCCGATTTGTAAGCAGCGCTTACAAATCAGCGGGGACCTAGCCCGCCGATTTGTAAGCGCTTACAAATCGGCGGGTTACAAGTGGTATGTGACAGTTGTGTGTGTGTGACAGTGGTGTGTGACAGTGGTGTGTGTGACAGTGGTATGTGACAGTGGTGTGTGACAGTGGTGTGTGATGGTGTGTGACAGTGGTGTGTGACAGTGGTGTGTGTGACAGTTGTGTGTGACAGTAGTATGTGACAGTGGTGGTGTGTGACAGTGGTATGTGGCAGTGGTATGTGATGGTTGTGTGTGACAGTGGTGTGTGACAGTGGTATGTTACAGTAGTATGTGACAGTGGTATATATGACAGTGGTATATAACAGTGGTATGTGACAGTGGTGTGTGACAGTGGTATGTGACAGTGGTGTGTGTGACAGTTGTGTGTGTGACAGTTGTGTGCGACAGTAGTATGTTACAGTTGTGTGTGTGATAGTGGTGTGTTTGACAGTTGCATGGGTGAAACTTCAGTCTGAGGATGGAATCCGTTTTATGAAATTATTCGAGACGGAATTTTCCCGTTTTTCCTAAGTCTGAAAAAAAAAAAAAAAAAAAATTTTTTTTTCAAACAGTCTCTTAAATTGCGCAAATTACGTATTGAGTGCGTCTTACCATAAAACGGAAGTGCTGAATCAGAAGTACTCTTTATCTTAAGGAACAAAGATAAAGCACCATTTGCCGAAATCTAGATTTGGAGTTCGGAGTTCGTTGGAAACCGTGAGAATGTCCTATCTTAAAGAAGGTGATTCAGTTGAGGAGATCAACGCTGGCATCATTAATAAGTGGCAATGGGCTTGGCTGAACGAAATAGATGATGAAAAACGACAACATCGTGTTTGGTGTTTGAAAACGAACAAACCTGGTGTAGTGTTTTGCCGCGTGTGCAACTCGGACCTCAAGTATGGATCCAATGGAAAATCTCGGCTAGCAAAGCATGCCAGAAGTCCGGACTATTAAAAGCATGGAGGTAAGAATTTCAGTAAAATGTTTTTCAGCAGCAGCCCTCCATGCCCCCCCCCCCCCCCCCCCCCCCCCCTCCTTAGTGATGTAGTGACGCACGGTTTCTGTGCACATAGGCGAGCTCAACGGAAATGCACCTCGCGTGAGAAGTGTTCACTGACTCTCGGGTAAACAAGCAGACGAACTCTGGCAGTACAATATGGGAGCTTGAAGAGCGGTCCTGCAGTCCTGCTAACACTTGTAGTTGGCTAGGTTAGCTAGTCCAACACTCGGCCTTGAGGAGAGCGGACTGGCTAACTTGTAGTTAGGTAGGGAGCTACGTCATACTACAGTGACAGTAACACTAGTGACAGACCAGTGTTAGGGCCTCCAGGTTATAGGAGACAGTTTTGCCCTAGCACTGCGACAGTACAGCCGTAGACGGTTACGGTTCTGACAGTACCACTGCTGGGCCCGGAGGTGGACACTGACAGAAAGACAGTGCATCAGCTGCTGACCCTCTGACGTGGGCAAACGGCCTGGACAGAGTGTGTCGCAGACTGGCCTAGAAGACAGTGACTAGACTGGACTTTACTTGGTAGCTCATGCCAGTGAAGGGCTTGGGACAGAATCCTGACGAAGCCCCCAAGCCAGAGTCTGGACTGACCAGGTAAGGTAGAGTGTGTGTGTGTGAGTGAGTGCAGAGGTGCTGAGTATATCAACGAAGTTCTCTTGAGTGTAGGGAAAACACTTCAGTGATACATGCACACACACACACAATTGCATTTGCTCTACAAGAGAATATTGCTGTGCTCAGACAAACAACACTACAGCGTGTTCTCCATTATTCCAGCTGTGACAACGTAGAGGAGTTTATGATCCATTCCCACCAGAAAGAGAGAAAAAAAAATCTTGAGTAATCACAGAGTTCTACTGACTACAACACTCTTCTCATGGCTTCCAATTTACCAATAGATTTCCTGTTCAGGAAATAGTTGGCTTGCAACAGGCTTGCAGTCCTGATGTTGATACCCTTACTGCCCATCTATGTCCAAGGCACCAACCAAGCTGGTTTTGGGAGGGTAAGTTTTTTTTCTTTCTTTTTCTTTTTAAATTTAAAATGATGACTTTTGTTTCACATATTTAAAAGCAATAAATATGTGTTTCAAAAAAGGCCTCAGCTCCAAATTTCCTTTCACCAGAGGCCACGAAAACTGTCTGAATTTTTCAAAAAATCAATTTCGGACGGGGGGCTTTGCCCCCCTGGGCTCCTGACCAGGCGTGCTGCCCCTGGACTCCGCCAGGGGGGCTTAAGCGGCCCATGGACCCCGACCTTTCAGTTTTTCAATTTTTTTTCAGTTTCACACCCATGCAGTTGTGTGTGACAGTGGTTTGTGACAGTGGTGTGTGTGCCAGTTGTGTGTGCCAGTTGTGTGTGACTGTGATGTGTGTGTGTGCAGAGCCTTCATGGAGAAGAAAGCCAACAAGAGAACTCTGGGCTCCATGATGGATCAGCTGGGGTGAGTCAGAGTCCCCCTCTAGGAGTAGAAATAGTAGTAGTAGTAGTGGTAGGGGCTGACTTCAGTCGAGGCTGTACAGCCTGTGTATGCCCTATCCTTTTAAATAATAGTTTTTACCGGTATATTTTGGATTGGGCATTAGTTTTTCATTGTAATCATAAAAGTTTTCATCAAATTTCCTGTGAGTGTTAATAAGTCCTTTGAAGGAGTTCACATTTTGTGCATGCTTTACTTCATATGGTAACACCTCCCCCAGCCCGTGGATGTTGTGTGTATACATGTGTGTGTGTGTGTGTGTATACATGTATGTGTGTGTGTGTGAAAACATGTGTACGTGTGTGTGTACATATATGTGTGTGTGTGTGTGTGTGTGTGTGTGTGTGTGTGTGTGTTTATGGATGTGGATGTGTAAGCACAAGTTTATTTTCATTAAGTGTATTTTTGCAATTGATATGGTTACAAAGGTCATCAGTTGTGAACTGTTTGGACGATAAACAGTGCAGTGGTGTTGTTTCTTGTGCGCATGCTAGTGCCTGCGTGTGACTTGAGGCGTGAGTAACGATGTGTGTCTGTTGTAGCTGATTGTGACAATTGACATCCTGTGGTCCTGTTTCCAGGATCTCTGCCATGCAGGCCAACATCACCAGTGTCCTGGGTAGGTCTGCAGTCCACAGTGCCACTGCTGGGTCATAGTCCACAGGACTGGTTTGACCCGTTTCTTTTCTTCAGCCTCCTCACCTCAGCAGTTGTCTGACCAGTGCACAGTGCATTGATTAGGGTGAAAGGCCTCTGGCCAGGCACATGACTGATGTCATCTTATTTGCTTCTGGAAATTATAGTTAAAAGTGCTACAGCTATTTAGAATCTTTCAGCTTCCTTGATTAATCTTGAAGTAAGATTTCAGATTTTAATTGTACCTGGTAGTACTTTTACCCACAAATTTAAGTTTAAGAAAGGCATTGCTGATTTGTTCTGAGATTTTTTTTGTTATACCAATCCATTTCTTATCATTCCAGTCAATTTTGCTGGTAATTGAATCAAACAGTTGATGCCAAAAATGCAGAAAAGCTTCTATATTAACTCAGATTTTCTTTGTAGCTTTGGAGGTTACATTGAGATCATCACAACAAATGATATGTAACACATTTTGGTGATGTTTGAAATGCTTTCTTTAATTTGATTTTGTGTGTATCAGTAAGTCTGGAGTTTCCAAACTAAAACATTGTCAGATCAACTGTAATACTGGCTGCACAGAGCAGGCATACAGCATGACATCAGCTTGGGACTGTCACTGTTTTCAGATGCATTCAAGCGTGCACGTTTGAAGATGATGCAGGCGAGAGAGGCAGCGACACGAGAGCTGCTGAAAGACATTGAGAAGAAGAAATGAGGGGGGGGGTCCGCTTCCCTCTGTAGCTGGCAGCATTGGAACGACTGAGGGAAGAGAGAGAGAGGGGAGGGAGGGAGGGTGTGCATTTGTCTTCCTGGTTCTTTGGATCAGGTGTGACAGCGGCCAGTGGACTCCTCTGCCCTTTACTTTCTGTTCTGAAGGTTGATGAAGTAGCGTGAAGTTCTTCACCCTCTCGACTCCCTGTTCTGCTGGTTGATGAAGTTCTTCACCCTCTCGACTCCCTGTTCTGCTGGTTGATGAAGTTCTTCACCCTCTCAACTCCCTAGCCAACCATCATCACCAGCATTCCATGCCAGCCAGCCTGTGCAGGGATGTGCATGTGTGTATGTGCATGCGTGTGAGGAAGTGTGTGTGCATGTGTGTGTGTTGAAGTGTGTGGGTGGGTGCATATTTGGGGTGAAGGGAAGTGGTGGGTGTGGGGGCTGAAGTGGTTGATTGGAGAGAGCTGATTTTTCTTTGTGTCATGGTTAGAGCAGACTGCCTCATTTATGCGCTGTTGTCATGGACATTGTTGTGATTATTCTCCGTCCATACTGTTGGGTACACACAGGGACATGGAGGGAACCTTGCTGGACAGATCTGTGTGACTGGCACTGCTGCCTTTTCTGTCTGTCTTAGTATGTGTGCGTGTTTTTTCAACATATGTGTGTGTGTTTTGTTAGAATATGTGTGTGTGCCTATATATGTGTGTGTGTTTTGTCAGCATATGTGTGTGTGTTTTGTTAGAATATGTGTGTGCGCCTGTGTGTGTGTGTGTGTGTGTGTGTGTGTGTGTGTGTGTGTGTGTGTGTGTTTCTGGTGAGAATGTGTTGTTTGTGTCACTGTCCATCAGTTATCATATGTGTGTTTTGCATATATTCGTTGTCTGTTTCTTGTGTGTGTGTTTGTACACACAATGTAGTTAATTGTGGAGATGTTAAACTGACCTGTGTTTGAGCGCATGAGGAGCAGTGGGCGATTGATGCGTGCGAGTTAAAAATGTCAAGAAGTCAGCTGATCTGTGGGGATTGAAAAATGTCAAGAAGTCAGCTGATCTGTGGGGATGAAAAATGTCAAGAAGTCAGCTGATCTGTGGGGATTGAAAAATGTCAAGAAGTCAGCTGATCTGTGGGGATGCTATACAGCAAGTGAGCCTGCTTGGAATAAGTGGTGTGGACTGCAGTTCCGTATGCATTCTATGGATATACTTTGGTGGGGGTTGGGTTTTGGGGCATATGTATGTTTCCAGGGATGGGGAGAGGCTTGGGGTGGGTGGTGTGGGTAATGGGGGTTGGAAGAGAATAAAGCTTGCTGTGATTGATGAACCTGTATGGCATACAGGGCAAAATGATTATCATACTGTATTTGAATACTGGCATGTGCATGTATGTGTGTGAATTTGTACAAATGCTGTGAGAGAAAAGATCACTAGGAATATACTATGCAACAATTTTTTTTCAAATATATATATAAATATAACTAAGTAATAAATATCGTTTATGTAATGAGAAAAGAGAGTGTTATTAGAGGATGGTTTATGGATGGATGTTGTTTATTTCCAGTGTATGAATAAATCCAACAGATTAATGTATGTTATGCAAACTTTGTAATGGAACTTAGTTTCCAGGATTTTTGTGGAAAACAAATAAAATGTAGATCTTCATGAATTATCTTCTGTGTATGTGTTTTGGGAGCAATGACTGAACAGACTCCACAAATTATCAGACTCGCTCACATTTACATTTCAAAGTGAGAACAGAGAAGATAAAAACTTCCAGACAGAAGAAAATCACCATACTGCACAACATACTGATGAATACACATAAAACAAGAAAGAACACTGATAAATTTTTTTACTGGAAGAAAAATGGTTGTGAACACGAGCTGCCATGTAAAAAAATATGCTGTACATCATACAGTCAACCTGTCAAACTTCAAACAACAGTAAAATTGGTTATAGTAAAAGTATGGGTGAGTTCAGCAAACAAAAACCAGGTTAGAATTTCAAGAAATCTTTTTTCCCTTCAGATCGGTCCAAGCCTATTACATCTTGGTTCTGTTTCTAGGATCATCCTGTGGTTACTGGCGTGTGTATTTGAAAAACAAACAGTTAAAGACATTAACCCTTACCCTGGTAGTCGCACCATTTTGTCATGGCTGTCACGACACACAAGTCGTGCTGTAGGGTGAGCCTTGAGAGCCTAGTTTCACCGACACACACAGATACGAAACTATGACTCAGTGAGAAACTAATTTGCATGAATGACTGAGAGAGCCCAGGAACATGGATTTTCAGCACTTCAGCCTGCTTTATCGTTAGTAGCAGGTTGTAATGCATTGGGCGACTCCACTCGTCTGGCAAAACAAAAAATGGCAGTGCCAAAAGGAGAACATGATAGAACTTGTTGGATGTTTTTGCTGAATTTCTTGTGGAAAAGGCATGTGAAAAATATATTGACATTTTTAATGAACTGTGTATGGTGGGTGTTAGTTTTGATTAGATCAAGCACCATGTAAGGGTGATTTTGAGATCGACACAGACAATGACTGGATGAGTGCCTAAGGGTGATGGAAATCTCAAGATACCATTCCGTGTGGAGGAAAAACTCGGTGTAGAGCTTCCACATGATCCTAAACCTTTCAAACGTAAACGAGGACAGAGTGGGCTAACTATTACATTTGTTGATAGTGACCATTTTGTGTGTGTGTGTGTGTGTGTGTGTGTTATCAGCACATGATTTCAATGCAGGGTTCCTACAGACTCCAACGAACATAATTCAAGGGGTTTTCATGCAGATTTTTTTCAAAAAACTGAGGCTGCAATACATGCATAAAAACTGACGAAGTTACAAATTATCCCCATTGGTTAAATAGCAGACCACAATCTGGGATCATGACCATGTTGTAAAAATTTGTTTTTAAATATTTTTCATCAACATGAATGCAATGAAAAATCAAACTGCCATTTGTTTTTGCCATGTTAAATTTTTTTTAAGCCAATGGCTTGATTTTCAAAGGTTGTCAAGGAGGTTTGGTCAACAAGACCACATTTTTTATTGGTTTTCAAGGCCTTGAAATTGACTCCCAGATTTCAAGGAGCATACGAACCCTGCAATGGGAAAACTCAACTGTACCTTATTCATTCTTACCTGGATTACCTGCATGGAAGACAGGTATAATCCACACTGACTTTCCTTTGAAAAAGGCTGCAACTTATTTCTGGATACTGTGGAACATCATTGACTGCATGATTTGTGAACAAGCTCTTGAGAATGACAGGCAGGATGTGCCGCCTGTTTTCACCTGTTATTTTCACATTCTAGACTGGTAAGCACCTAATCAAACACTCATAAGCACACAAGTTCTGTTTTATATTACTGTTGTTCAAATACTAACTGTTGAAAAGTTATGCACATTATACAAACGTAACTTTTTTTTTTTTCAAACTTTCCTTCAGTTAAATCACCACACAACATACTTAATAGTAGGTTGTTAAATCACCAGAGTAAGGGTTAATATCAGCCACCGTGGCGAAGTGGTTAGCATCGTGCACTCCCGGCTGGGAGGTCGTGGGTTCGAATCCCATGTCATGTGGGTTTTTCTGCCCCGACCTGCTCCTACCCAGAGTTGAGTTTGCTGCGGACTCAGTTGGGAAGACTGGGACTACACAGTCAAGTTTCATCCACTCATGGATGCGTTTCCGAGAGTGTTGCTCAAATTCCCTGACCAACACTGCAGGTGCCTGTATCTCTCGGGGGACTAGTTGACGCCAGGATATATTATGAAAGGAAGCGTAGAGTACAGCCCTGTCTTGTAGTCTCAGACCGAAATGGAAAGCTGTAGCATCATCTTAATCATCTCATTCTCATCGATCAGCATTAAAAAAAAAAAAATCTCAAATTGTGTGGCCCTTCATGCCCTGCTCTCATGGTGACCTCAGTTTCGATGTCCTCTCCACGTCTGTGGTCTTGGTTTGGTTCTGCTTGGGGTCACCGGTATCGGCGAGTCCATGGAGGCTGTCATTGGACGGATGTGGTGGTGCCCTCTGAAGAGAGCTCACTCACGCCGGCTCCGCGACTAAGCAATTATTGTTGTCAGTAGGGGGCTTAGTAGATGGTGTCCTGCGTATGTTAGATCAGAACAGGCACCACTGAACACCACCGAGTGACTCAGCAGCAGTGCAGTGTCTCCTCCGGTGGGTTTCCTCTTGACGACTTGACATTGACTGCTCCATGTGGATTGCCGTGTGCTGGGGCTGCAGCGGGGGGACCGACCGGGCTGCGGCTGTGGACGGGGTGTCGGAATGAGTGGCGTGTGTGCACAGCCTCTGAGGTGGTGCAGAGGTTGGGACAGCAAAAAAAAAAAAAAAAAAAAAAAAAAAAAAAAAAAAAAAGTAAGGGTTAATAGTACGTCGTTATTAAATAACCAGAGTAAGGTTAATAGTATGTTATTAAATAACCAGAGTAAGGGTTAATAGTATGTTGTTATTAAAAAAACAGAGTAAGGGTTAAAAGAAAAAAGATGAGGGGAAAGAGATAAAGATGCAATGCCTACTCTAACAAATTAGGACCTTTTGGAAATGTTAAAAAATGTGAAATGAAATCAACATCCTGTTACATACAGAAATCAGATCACCTGTGTTTTCTAGAGAAAAAGAAGATTGTATGATAGTAGGTAGATTTTTTCCCCAGCTTTCCCATCCAGTGAACTATGTGAGGGGAAAATGGCAGCAGCTGAACTGTGCCTGCAGTGTGGGGAGGGAAGTGGTCGGGTTCAGTTGTTTGGTGGTAACCTTTCTGACAAACCAGCCAGTTATCTCAGGTGAAAAAAACATCTGTACTTGGCAGTGGTATAACATAGATCTTTGTTTACACAACAAGAGAAAAGAATAAAGGGACAGAAATCACAGACATGCAGCACGCTGATTTTCTCTAAAATTGATACTGCTTTACGCTGGCATTCCTTCTTAGTTAGACAGTCTTCTCTCTCTCTCATTCACCCCATCTCCTCTCTCTCTCTCATTCACCTCATCCTCTCTCTCTCATTTACCCCATCCTCTCTCTCTCATTTACCCCATCCTCTCTCTCTTTCACCTCATCCTCTCTCTCATTCACCCCATCCTCTCTCTCTCATTTACCCCATCCTCTCTCTCTCATTCACCCCATCCTCTCTCTCTTGTTCACCTCATCCTCTCTCTCATCATTCACCTCATCCTCTCTCTCATTCACCCCATCCTCTCTCTCATTTACCCCCCCATCCTCTCTCTCTCATTCACCCATCCTCTCTCTCTCATTCACCTCATCCTCTCTCTCATTCACCCCATCCTCTCTCTCATTTACCCCATCCTCTCTCTCTCATTTACCCCATCCTCTCTCTCTTGTTCACCCTCATCCTCTCTCTCATTCACCCCATCCTCTCTCTCATTTACCCCATCCTCTCTCTCTTGTTCACCTCATCCTCTCTCTCATTTACCCCATCCTCTCTCTCTCATTTACCCAATCCTCTCTCTCAAAGTCATCATTCACCCCATCTCTCTCTCTTTCGCCCATGGCTCCCATTCACTCTGCCATCCTTCTCTCGGTCACCCCACCATCACCCTGTCTCTCATCACCCTCTCTTTCAGAAAAGACACCCTCTCTCACACCTCTCCCTCCCCCTCTCCTCTTTCGGTAAAAAGACAAAGGGGAGACCCATGTCTCCCAGCTAGCGTCGACTGTCTCTGTGGCGGGGGCTGTTGGGGCCCTGACAGGGTTTGGCGACGGTGCACTATGTCTTTACAGTTAGTGTCGACTGTCTCTGTGGCGGGAGCTGTTGGGGCCCTGACGGGGTTTGGCAGCGGTGCGCTGACGAGCGCTGCGCTGACTGTGAAGAGAGAGACTGTCGGAAGAGGTGGACAGGACAGGAAACTGTGCATGTCAGCCACCCCCACCCTCTGCTGCACGGGGTCACACATCAACTTCAGCATCTGCAGGATGGCCGTGGGAGCCACGTTCATCTTCAGCAGGTCCAGCAGGATCCTGAAACATGCACACAGACTGCTGACATTGTCTGTAACAGGGATCCTGTAACATGCACACAGACTGCTGACATTGTAACATGGATCCTCTGACATGCACACAGACTGCTGACATTGTAACATGGAAACTCTGACATGGACAATGACTGGTGACATCATCTGTAACATGGATCCTCTAACATGCAGACTGTTGACATCATCTGTAGCATGGATCCTGTAATGTGGACACAGACTGTTGACATCATCCTTAGCATGGATCCTGTAACATGGACACAGACTGTTGACATCATCTGTAGCATGGATCCTGTAACATGGACAGACTGTTGACATCTGTAGCATGGATCCTGTAAAATGCACACAGACTGTTGACATCATCTGTAGCATAGATCCTGTAAAATGGACAGACTGTTGCCTGTATCGTGGATCCTACAACATCAACACAAACTGTTGACATCATCTGTAGGATGATTCTTCAACATCAACTATGAGCAAGTCCAGCAAGATCCTGCAATGATAACACTGACTTTTTACATGTAAATTTAAGTCAGGTATAATACAAGCAAGAAAATCTCTTTCTTTTCACAGGGAAAGGATTTGTGTTATTATGGTTTTCTTCTTTCTTTGGGAATGGATTTTGTTTTAACTCTTTCCTGCCACTTAATTCGAAGTTCTTCCTCTCTCTTTCATCCAGGTTTTTCTCTCTCTCTTTTGCCTGCCTTTTCCTCTTTTTTCGTTGTCAGCCTTTTCCTTTCTGTTCATTGTCCTTTTCCTATCTTTTCACCTGCTCTGTTCTCTCTTTACACCTGACCTTATCGTCCCTTTTTACCAGACTTTTCTTCTCTTTCAACCTGCTCTGTTTCTCTCTTCACACCTGACCTTATCCTCCCTTTTTACCAGCCTTTCCCTCTCTTTCAACCTGCTCTGTTCTCTCTTTACACCTGACCTTATCCTCCCATATCCTCCCTTTTTCAACCAGCCTTTCCTCTTTACACCTGACCATTCCTCCCTTTTTTACCTGCTCTTTCAACCTGCTCTGTTCTCTCTTTACACCTGACCATATCCTCCCCTTTTTACCAGCCTTTTTTCCCTCTCTTTCAACCTGCTCTGTTCTCTCTTTACACCTGACCATATCCTCCCTTTTTACCAGACTTTCCCTCTCTTTCAACCTGCTCTGTTCTCTCTTTACACCTGACCTTATCCTCCCTTTTTACCAGCCCTTGCCTCTCTTTTGTCTGACTTGCTTTCTTTTCATGGCCTTTCCTCTCTTTCAGTCTGCCTTTCCCTCCCTCTTACTAAACTTTCCCTTTTTTCCCTTACCTTTCCCTCTCTTTTCCCTGACCTTTCCCTCTCTCTTCACCAGCCTTTCCCACTTTATCTGCCTTACCTTCTCTTCACACTAGCTCTTTACTCTCTTCTGACCTACCAGTTTTTTTTTCTCTGTTCACCGGCCTCTCCCACTTGTCGGCCTTTTTAGTGGCCCTTTTCCTTCTACGCAGCCCTTTCACCTGCCTTTCCTTCATGTTTGCGCTCCTCTCTGACTTGTTCACACATATTCACACACACAGAGAGAGGCTCTCCTCTCTGACTTGTTCACACATATTCACACACAAGAGAGGCTCTCATAAGAAACAGTTTCATTAACTAGGATTGATGCTGATTTAGTTTTGTTGTAACGGAGTGTGACCAGAGTGTAAAGTGAAAACAGACACTTTACATACTTAAAGACCCGGGCAGGAAAATGAAAACTGACACGTCATGCTTAAAGACCTGAGCAGGAAAGTGAAAACAGACATAATTATGACATACTCGGAGACCTCAGCAGAAAAGTGACAACAGACCTGACAGGAAAAGGACAACAGACAGGTGATAAACTAAAGACCTGAGCAGGAAAGTGACAACAGACAGGTGACATACTTTAAAGACCTGAGCAGGAAAGTGACAACAGACAGGTGACAAACTTAAATACCTGAGCAGGAAAGTGACAACAGACAGGTGACATCCTGTAGGACCTGAGCAGGAAAGTGACACAACAGACAGGTGACATCCTTGACGACCTGAGCAGGAAGTGACAACAGACAGGTGACATCTTGTAAGACCTGAGCAGGAACGTGACAACAGACAGGTGACATACTTAAAGACCTGAGCAGGAAAGTGACAACAGACAGGTCACATACTTAAAGACCTGAGCAGGAAAGTGATAACAGACAAATGACATACTTTAAGACCTAAGCAGGTAAGGTAAGGTACTGTTGCTTATAGCCCAGCTGACTGCAAAGGGCCATTTCAGAGCTGTCACCATGTTAAAATCAACTCACAAGTCAACACAAAAAAATACCACCAAAAAACAAAACAAACTTTCACACATCTATTTAAAATACATCTTCTAAAAATGTACTAGAAACTTGTGTTAAAAATCTTTCTTCCATAAAATCTTGGATCAGATGAAAAATGTTAATCTCCTTCAGAAACTCCAAGATCACGTTAGGTGGGACATCTCTGAACAAAGTTTGGAAAGTGACAACAGACCTGAGAAGGAAAGTGACAACAGATCTGACCCGGAAAGTGACAACAGACATGAGCAGGAAAGTGACAACAGACCTGAGCAGGAAAGTGACAACAGACCTGAGCAGGAAAGTGACAGCAGACCTGAGCAGGAAAGTGACAACAGACCTGAGCAGGAAAGTGACAACAGACACATGACATACTTGAAGACACTGGGGTCCATGGTGACTCCGGCCCAGCTGCGTCAGTTCAAACAGCTCCATTTCATCAGGTGCCAGAACGTCTTTGCTTCGGATCTGGAACCGAAGCACCTCACTCTTCTCCTTTCCTTGCATCAGTGTTTCAGTCACGGGCTTTTGTGGTATCTGCCGAGTAGACCTGTGTGGTGTCTGCTGGGTAGACCTGTGTGGTACCTGTTGTGTAGGTTTGTATGATACCTGCTGTGTGGTATCTGATGTGCTGGAACACAGAAAGACATAAATAGCAGACAAGTGACCAAGCCAGAGCAGTGCATCCTGAGATGTTCACTGTGTTGTCATCTCAGTGAGTGATTCCCACTTTACCATCACACACGGAGAGAAGTTCTGGGTGGACAAAACAGAAAGAACTTGAGTGATAGCAGCCTCTCTACCCTTCCACCCTCGACTAAGGCCTGTACCCTACTGTCCATGATTGAGGTCTGTACCCTACTGTCCATGACTGAGGTCTGTACCCTATTGTCCACGATTGAGACCTGTACCCTACTGTCCACCATACTGTCCATGACTGAGGTCTGTAACCTACTGTCCAGATGATTGATGAGGCCTGTACCCTACTGTCCATGACACAGGCCTGTACCCTACTGTTCATGATACAGGCCTGCACCCTACTGTCCATGATTGATTGAGGCCTGTACCCTACTGTCCATGACACAGGTCTGAACCCTACTGTCCACGATTGAGGCCTGTACCCTACTGTCCATGACAGGCCTGTACCCTACTGTCCATGACACAGGCCTGTACCCTACTGACCATGACTGAGGCCTGTACCCTACTGTACATGATTGAGGCCTGTACCCTACTGTCCATGACTGAGGCCTGTACCTACTGTCCATGACACAGGCCTGTACCCTACAGCCCATGACACAGGCCTGTACCCTACTGTCCATGACACAGGCCTGTACCCTACTGATCATGATTGAGGCCTGTACCCTACTGTCCATGACACACGCCTGTACCCTACTGCCCATGATTGAGGCCTGTACCCTACTGTCCATGACACAGACCTGTACTCTACTGTCCATGATTGAGCCTGAACTCTACTGCCTGATTGAGGCCTACCCTACTGCCCATGATTGAGGCCTGTACCCTACTGTCCCATGATTGAGGCCTGTACCCTACTGTCCATGATTGAGGCCTGTACCCTACTGTCCATGACTGAGGCCTGTACCCTACTGTCCATGACCATGAGAGGCCCCTGTACCCTACTGTCCATGAAGATTGAGGCCTGTACCCTACTGTCCATGACTGAGGCCTGTACCCTACTGTGTACCCTATGTCCATGACTGAGGCCTGTACCCTACTGTCCATGACACAGGTGTGTACCATACTGTCCATGATTGAGGCCTGTACCCTAAAGCCCATGATTGAGGCATGTATCCTACTGTCCAAGATTGAGGCCTGTACCCTACTGCCCATGACTGTGACTGAGGCCTGTACCCTATTGCCATGACTGACTGAGGCCTGTACCCTATTGCCATGACTGACTGAGGCCTGTACCCTACTGTCCATGACTGAGGCCTGTACCCTACTGTCCATGACTGACTGAGGCCTGTACCCTACTGTCCATGACACTGGGCTGTACCCTACTGTCCATGACTGAGGCCTGTACCCTACTGCCCATGATTGAGGCCTGTACCTGTACCCTACTGCCCCCTATGACCATGACTTTGAGGCCTGTACCCTACTGTCCATGACACAGGCCTGTACCCTACTGTCCATGATGACTGAGGCCTACCCCTACTGTCCATGACTGACTGAGGCCTGTACCCTACTGTCCATGACTGACTGAGGCCTGTACCCTACTGTCCATGACTGACTGAGGCCTGTACCCTACTGTCCAGGCCTGTACCCTACTGTCCATGACTGACTGAGGCCTGTACCCTGCTGTCCATGACTGGCTGAGGCCTATACCCTACTGTCCATGACGGAGGCCTGTACCCTACTGTCCATGACACAGGCCTGTACCCTACTGTCCATGACACAGGCCTGTACCCTACTGTCCATGATTGAGGCCTGTACCTACTGTCCATGACACACAGGCCTGTACCCTACTGTCCATGACACAGGTCTGTACCCTACTGTCCATGACACAGGCCTGTACCCTACAGCCCATGACACAGGCCTGTACCCTACTGTCCATGATTGATTGAGGCCTGTACCCTGCTGTCCATGATTAAGGCCTGTATCCTACTGTCCATGACTGAGGCCTGTATCCTACTGTCCATGACTGAGGCCTGTACCCTACTGTCCATGACACAGGCCTGTACCCTACTGTCCATGATTGAGCCTGTACCCTACTGTCCATGACTGAGGCCTGTACCCTACTGTCCATGACTGAGGCCTGTACCCTACTGTCCATGATTGAGGCCTGTACCCTACTGTCCATGACCCTGTACCCTACAGTCCATGACACAGGCCTGTACCCTACTGTCCATGATTGAGGCCTGTACCCTACTGTCCATGATTAAGGCCTGTACCCTACTGTCCATGATTAATTGAGGCCTGTACCCTACTGTCCATGATTGAGGCCTGTACCCTACTGTCCATGACTGAGGCCTGTACCCTACTGTCCATGACACAGGCCTGTACCCTACTGTCCATGATTGAGGCCTGTACCCTACTGTCCATGACTAATTGAGGAATGGACCCTACTGTCCATATGATTGATTGAGGCCTGTACCCTACTGACCATGATTGAGGCCTGTACCCTACTGTCCATGACACAGGCCTGTACCCTACTGTCCATGATTGAGCCTGTACCCTACTGTCCATGATTGAGGCCTGTACCCTACTGTCCATGACACAGGCCTGTACCCTACTGTCCATGACACAGGCCTGTACCCTACTGTCCATGACTGAGGCCTGTACCCTACTGTCCATGACACAGGCCTGTACCCTACTGTCCCATGACACAGGCCTGTAACCTACTGTACATGATTGAGGCCTGTACCCTACTGTCCATGACTTGCTGAGGCCTGTACCCTACTGCCCATGACACAGGCCTGTACCCTACTGTCCATGACACAGGTCTGTACCCTACTGTCCATGACACAGGCCTGTACCCTACTGTCCATGACACAGGCCTGTACCCTACTGTCCATGACTGACTGAGGCCTGTACCCTACTGTCCATGATTGAGGCCTGTACCCTACTGCCCATGACTGAGGCCTGTACCCTACTGTCCATGACACAGGCCTGTACCCTACTGTCCATGACTGACTGAGGTCTGTACCCTACTGTCCATGACACAGGCCTGTACCCTACTGTCCATGACTGACTGAGGCCTGTACCCTACTGTCCATGACTGAGGCCTGTACCCTACTGTCCATGACTGGCTGAGGCCTATACCCTACTGTCCATGACTGAGGCCTACCCTACTGTCCATGACACAGGCCTGTACCCTACTGTCCATGACACAGGCCTGTACCCTACTGTCCATGATTGAGGCCTGTACCCTACATGTCCATGACACAGGCCTGTACCCTACAGCCCATGACACAGGCCTGTACCCTACTGTCCATGATTGATTGAGGCCTGTACCCTACTGTCCATGACTGAGGCCTGTACCCTACTGTCCATGACTGAGGCCTGTACCCTACTGTCCATGACACAGGCCTGTACCCTACTGTCCATGATTGAGGCCTGTACCCTACTGTCCATGATTGAGGCCTGTACCCTACTGTCCATGATTAATGCCCCTGTACCCTACTGTCCATGATTAAGGCCTGTACCCTACTGCCATGACACAGGCCTGTACCCTGATTAAGGCCTGTACCCTACTGTCCCATGACTGAGGCCTGTACCCTACTGTCCATGACACAGGCCTGTACCCTACTGTCCATGATTGAGGCCTGTACCCTACTGTCCATGCCCATGACTACTTCCAGGAATGGCCTGTACCTTACTGCTTATGATTGATTGAGGCCTGTACCTTACTGACCATGATTGAGGCCTGTACCCTACTGCCCATGGCCTGTACCCTACTGACCAGATTAAGGCCTGTACCCTACTGTCCATGATTGAGGCCTGTACCCTGCTGACCATGACCCTACTGTCCATGATTGAGGCCTGTACCCTACTGCAAATGACACAGGTCTGTACCCTACTGTCCATGACTGAGGCCTGTACCCTACTGTCCATGACTGAGGCCTGTACCCTACTGTCCATGACACAGGCCTGTACCCTACTGTCCATGACTGACTGAGGCCTGTACCCTACTGTCCATGAATGAGGCCTGTACCCTACTGTCCATGACACAGGCCTGTACCCTACTGTCCATGACACAGGCCTGTACCCTACTGTCCATCCTGACTGCTGAGGCCTGTACCCTACTGTCCACCCTACTGTCCATGACTGTCCATGAGGAGGCCTGTACCCTACTGTCCATGACTGACTGAGGCCTGTACCCTACTGTCCATGACACAGCCTGTACCCTACTGTCCATGACACAGGCCTGTACCCTACTGTCCATGACTGATTGAGGCCTGTACCCTACTGTCCATGATTAAGGCCTGTACCCTACTGTCCATGACTGACTGAGGCCTGTACCCTACTGCCCATGACACAGGCTTGTACCCTACTGTCCATGACTGATTGAGGCCTGGACCCTGCTGTCCATGATTAAGGCCTGTACCCTACTGTCCATGACACAGGCCTTACCCTACTGTCCATGATTGAGGCCTGTACCCTACTGCCCATGACTGATTGAGGAATGGGCCTTACTGCCTATGATTGATTGAGGCCTGTACCCTACTGACCATGATTGAGGCCTGTACCCTACTGCCCATGACACAGGCCTGTACCCTACTGTCCATGATTGAGGCCAGTACCCTGCTGCCCATGATTGAGGCCTGTACCCTACTGTCCATGACACAGGTCTGTACCCAACTGTCCATGATTGAGGCCTATACCCTCCTGCCCATGACTGAGGCCTGTACCCTTCTGTCCATGATTGAGGCCTGTACCCTTCTGTCCATGATGAGGCCTGTACCCTACTGTCCATGATTGAGGCCTGTACCCTACTGCCCATGATGAGGCCTATACCCTACCCCATGATTGAGGCCTGTACCCTACTGTCCATGATTGAGGCCTGTACCCTACTGTCCATGATTGAGGCTGTACCCTACTGCCCATGACTGAGGCCTGTACCCTACTGTCCATGATTGAGGCCTGTACCCTACTGTCCATGATTGTGGCCTGTACCCTACTGCCCATGATTAAGACTAGAGAGTTTATGAATATACCTTACTATGCCAACCTGACACACAGATACAGACAGACAGACAAATGGCCAGACACACACACACACTGACTCTCTCACAGACTTAAATGCCACTGGATTGGCTTGAATACAATCCTTATTTCATCTTCAGACTGTGTGTGCTTTCCTACAGTAGAGAGAGAGAGAGAGAGAGAGAGAGAGAGAGAGAGAGAGAGAGAGAGAGAGAGAGAGTGTGTGTGTGTGTGTGTGTGTGTGTGTGTGTTACATGCACGCGTGCGTGTGTTTTGACTTGTACAACTTATGGACCTCAAATAATCACATCAAACTCCTTAAACATCCCAAAGCCTAGGTCTCAGCGTAAATCAGCAACAGGGATTGAAGAAAGTGGTACCATTATGGGTTTTTTTTTTGTGTGTGTGCATTACACTGCTCATTTGAGGCACTTGGGTGGCAATCTCTAGAACAGAGCCACATCACCTCATACCTTGCTGTATGAGATCACTAACAGTCTTATCAAGTCCTCTTTCATATACTGATCAATACCAAATGGATTCCCGCACCATGTCAGCCCCACAGTCAACAGCTGAGCTTTATCAGGATGAGAACCCACAGCAGAGGAGGTTAAAAGCTCAGAACATCTCTACCAGGACGAGAACCCACAGCAGAGGAGGTTAAAGGTCAGGAACAGCTCAACCAGGATGAGAACCCACAGCAGAGGAGGTTAAAGGTCAGGAACAGCTCTTCCAGGACAAGAACCCACAGCAGAGGAGGTTAAAGGTCAGGAACAGGTCTATCAGGATGAGAACCCTGAGTAGAGGAGGTTAAAGTTCAGGAACAGCTCTACCAGGACAAGAACCCACAGCAGAGGAAGGTTAAAGGTCAGGAACAGGTCTATCAGGATGAGAACCCTGAGTAGAGGAGGTTAAAGGTCTGGAACAGCTCTACCAGGACAAGAACCCACAGCAGAGGAGGTTAAAGGTCAGGAACAGATCTATCAGGACAAGAACCCAGAGCTGAGGAGGTTAAAGGTCAGGAACAGGTCTACCAGGACGAGAACCAACCCTGAGCAGAGGAGGTTAAAGGTAAGGAACAGCTCTATCAGGACAAGAACCCTGAGCAGCGGAGGTTAAAGGTCAGGAAAAGCTAGAGATTTGAGGCCCCTTCCCTCATCACAAGGGAGGTTCATATCTTCCATGAATAATGAGGGATTGCAACTCCCTTCCCTTGGTGCACAGGGGCTATAGTGTTCCGTGCACATCCCCAGCCTGAAACTCAAGCCCCACAGACATTGGGGAAACTGAACAACAGCTGACACTGCAATGCGGCATGAGGAAAGGTGCATGAATTGAAAAACTGTTGATAGTATGGCGGTGTTGGAGATTTCCCTTCTTGGGAAGATAACAATTAGTGATTGAGTCTTTGGCTTGGGTCGCTTCCCTGAGTGCCGAAGTTCATTGCAGATGGCTGTCAGGATATCAATAACTGTCTCCATCATGTTTCAAGAGTTCTACAGAGATACTGTCCTACTGTTTGATGGTCCTTATCATGTCACACATCTCCAGCATGTTGCGTGGGTTCCATGGTTCCGATTTCCATTTGTTTATTCCAAGACGTCTTCTGCTGTTTCTGTCATTACTTGGTTCAAATTGTTTGTGGGGGCTTCAAAGTCTTTTTTTTTAAAAGAAAAATAGTGGTATGAATTTTTTCCTATGGATGCTCAGAATTGTTCATCAATGTCAGGTGCTTTCAGTTTGTCAAGCTTGAATTAGAGACAGGTTTTTCATTTGTTATTCAATCACACCTTACAGTTCATTGCGACAGGTTCTCGGGCACTGCCAAACACTGACTGCTGGAAATCCTTGTTTTAGTCCTTGTGATGCCAGACCTGTACTGGTTCTTTACAAGGATATAGTTTATCTGGCTGTGGCACTGCCCATTTGGGGAGTTCCATGTCTATTATTCGGATGATTTATGCTTACTGAAAGTGTTGGCAAGAACCAAGTCACTATCAAGGCTATATTCCAGCAGGTGTAGTCCTCTATCAAAGGTGGTCATAGCAATAGAGGCTGTAGAAATTCTGCCACTGCCAAGTCTCCATGGACATCTGCACCAACTCTGCCATTCCAGGCACCCTGAACAATGAGGATGTCTTGTCAACCTTACTGATGACTGGAGCTGGGAACAGAATTCTCGATCTGTAGATGCAGTGGGATTTTTAGTTATGGAACTCTCTCAATCTGTACATGCAGTGGGATTTTCAGTTACTGAACTCTTCAATCTGTACACGCAGCGCTGGGATTTTCAGTTATATAGAACTCTTCAATCTGTGCATGCAGTGGGATTTTCAGTTATAGAACTCTTCAATCTGTACATGCACTGGGATTTTCAGTTATATAACTCTTTCAATCTGTACATGCTGTAGGATTTTCAGTGATAGAACTCTGTGCATGCAGTGGGATTTTCAGTAACAGAACTCTTCAATCTGTACATGCAGTGGGATTTTCATTTCACGTGAACATCAAGAACACTCTACTTCAGTACTTGGATGTTACTCTGTTTCCAGCAGGATGATGTAGTGATGCGCTGATGTTGTGTATACTGGTGAGCTCAGTTGAAGAGCACCTCACTTGAGAAGGGTTCACTGACGGTCAGGTAAACAAGCTGATGAACTGTGGTAGTGTGACACCTAAGCTGAAGAGGGCAGACCAACAAACTGGTAGTTCTGAAGCTTGGTTGGGTCCAGTTTATAGGACTTGCATTTACACTGGCACAGAATAGCCATTGATGGTTACAAGGCTAGCTTTGACAGTACCACTTTATGATTTGGGAATTCTGACACTGACAGAATGAATAACTCAACTTGATAGTTGGTGTCACTGAAGGGCTTGGGAAGAATCCTGACAAAACCCAATGCCCATGTCTGGTCTGACCTGATAAGGTAGGGTGCATGTGTGTGAATGTGCAAGTGCTTAAGTATATAAACGAACTTTTAAGTACTGAGTAAACACACGTCACCATTCAACATTTGAACAGTGCAAGTGTATGTTCCCACATCTGATGAATACCAGCAGTGCAGACCTCCCTCTCCTCTGAAAAGCAGCAAAATCATCAGTTCATTGATGGCGGCCGCTCAATGGAAGAAAATGACGACCCCCCCCCCCCCCCCCCCCCCCCCCCCCCCCCCCCCCCCCCCCCCCCCCCCCAACGTTAATCATACATACTGGTATGAAACGTCAACCAACACAAACTTAAAAAAAAAAAAAAAAAAAAAACTAGGCATATCAGCACGTGTTTCAGGATAACACTAACACCTTCATTTTCCAGTTACGTGCCTGAATGATCAACAGATTGATCGTGGCTCCTCGACAAGAGGAAAATAAGAATCGTTCATTCAATCTCGGTGACATGTTGGAAGTTTTTTTTCAACTTGATGCTGTTATCATGTGAACATAATCAGACAAATCTTGCCTGTAGATCACGGAAGTAGACTGCCGTCACGGACAGTACAAAACTGACGTAAGTAAAACAATAACGAAACCGCTTCTAAGTGTACCGGATAATGTGTAAACTTTGAACCAACCTGATCAGCAAATTGTGCGGTCTTTTCACTTTCATTCATTGTGTGACGACAATCATTTTTTTGACCCTGACCTTCATTTGTATATATCCCTACGCAAAGTTAATAAACTGACAAAATGTTCGACAGCATCGGTGGAAAAGTGCAAATATAGTTCAAAGTATGTTTGAATAAATTGTTGTCCCATATTGTTTTTCGTTTAAAAATTTAACTGTCATGGGCCTCTGATAACTATTTGTGACTATTTTTTGTAGCATGCACCGGAAGTCGTCATGATAAATTATATGATATGACGTTGACTCTCACAGCCATTTGGCAAAGTCTGAGACACGCCGATGCACTTGTAATCTTACAGGACACGAATTGTTGTGTGGACGAAATTTATCACCCGGCTGTTGCTATGTCGGACTCCAAGCATCACCAGTCTCAGTACAAAGGCTGGTTGTACAAATGGACAAATTACCTGAAGGGGTATCAGAAGAGGTGGTTCGTCCTCCAAAATGGTCTGCTATCGTACTACAGGTGCCCGTCTTTCTGTTTTTCAGTTTCATTATCGTTTGAAGTGTAATTAACTCATTATTGGTCATGAATGAACAGCGGTTTATGTTGGAAAATTGAAGTTTTATTTGTTTCAGAGTCTGAATCAGCTGTATTTCGTAGAGTGCGTTCGAAAACGATTTTACTTTGAATGTTCGATGACACAAAACAAAACTGAACCGGGAGTGGGTGGGGGCTGAGTTTTTCCACAGGTTGTTTCAATCAATACTAGGGCGTGCTTACAGTTACATGACTCATGAAACAATCCAAACATCAGACAATGGAAAGCACCACTAAGTAAGCAAGCTCTGGGGATGATTTTCTATTTGGAGTGATTTTTTTTATTTTTATTTTTTGTTTTGTTTGTAAGCTTTAAAATGGATAACTTGGTTAGAATACAACATTGTAATCGTGGTGTTAGTCAGTGTATGCACACACTTGTATCCCACAGGCCTACCTTTGTGTTGTCTGCTTCAGTAGTTTCCCTCATTGCTCACTGTTTCAGTGACAAACGAAATAGTCAGTGTGCATTATTTGTATTATTGAGAGGATACAGTGCCAGGACTCGAAGGCTTTCATTAGACAACAGGGAAGAGCATGAGTTAGTCACAGTAGCGTTTATTGCAGTAGCGTTTATTGCATGCTCAATATTAATAGGTGACCCCCCCCCCCCCCCCCCCCCCCCCATTTTTTTTACTACAGTGGGCAGTGTTTTTGGCAAACACCACAGGATTTTGGGCTGAGAGAAAATTAAAATTTTAACTTTTTGAAAATCTGTATCTTCCCCCAAAGGCCTAACTTACCCTGAGTGAATTTTAACCTACCTATCCATGAACAGCACAGATGGAATACACATCCTGTTCAACTTAGATATGCACCAAATACTAATGCGTTTTAGAAAAAGCATCCTCCTCAGGACAGTAACCCAGGTTTCATGAGTTACTTTTTTAATTTGATTTTTAACACAAATGACTGTGCAAGGCCAGCCTTACTAGTTACAGATGTGCGGGTAAAAAAGATGAAAGGAAACTGCAAATGGTCATGAGGCTCAGGCTATGGAGTTGGTTCCCGAATATATTACATGTACTAGTACTATACAACTACTTAAAGATGTTAATTGTGTATAGTAAATCAGTAAAACCATAGCGAAAGCTACGGTGAACATAGTTCAGTTAGTTTTTACTGGAAAGGTTTGGGGAATGGTCGTAGTGCAATGCATTACATGTTTGTGACCAGGAGAATTTATTAGGATTGTAGTAGACAGACAAGAAAATGTTGTTTTGACTGTAATTGCAGACTCTTTGTGAAATTTCACAGGTTGATTACTACACAATTCCAGACTATATATCTGGATCATGGATAACTAGTATGATATTAGTAGATGAAACTAGTTATCAACCGACATAATGCTGCTGTTGGTGTGAGTGTGCAGACAACACCACTCTGGGCTTGCTTCTTGCCATTAAACTTTCCACCGTGCCCATTTCTTCCCCTTCCAATGTTAGCATACATTATCTTTGAAATTTTGGTGATGCTTGCATATTGTTTCTTCCCCTTCCAACATTAGCTTACCATTCTAAAAGTCTATTATCTTTGAAATGTTGGCAGTGCTTGCATATTGTTCCTTCCCATTCCAGCGTTAGCTTACTGTTCTAAAAGTAAAACTTTATTATCTTTGAAATGCTGGCGATGCTTGCATATTGTTACACTGGAGTGAAGGCATCAGGGGCAAAGCAACAAATATGATGACATGTTTTAGGGCACCCAAGTTCACAGACGAATGAAAGTCACTCAGCCGAATGACTGAACATTTACTAGAGGCTACTGTACATTTAAGAGTAACTGTGGAGGATTATTCAAATGGTATCACTGACAGTTTCTTTTGCAGTGAATGAGAACGATGAAGTGGACTGTCAGTTCATACTGAAATGGAAGCTGTAGGTTTTCAGAAATTCTGAGAGAAAGGATGAGTCCACACAGATAAATGACAGTCACCTATTTGGCTACTCAGTTTAGAAATCCACTTACACACCTGCAGTTGTGGTCGCCTCCAGCAACTGAGAGACTGAATTTGTCCAGCCTTGGCATGCAATGCATTGGCTTATTTGCCTGTCTGCTGTTCAGATGGCCTTGAATGTTCTCAGGCTGTACCTGAACACTGCTGTTCAGGTGTCACTGAATGTTGTTCTCTGTGTGTGAACACCGCTGTTCAGGTGTCACTGAATGATATTATCAGCCTGTGTTTGAAGACTGCTGTTCAGGTGTCACTGAATGTCACTCTCTGACTGTGTGTGAACACTGCTGTTCAGGTGTCACTTGATGTTTTTCTCAGCCTGTATTTAATACTGCTGTTCAGGTGTCTCTGAATGTTGTCTCTGACTGTGTGTGAGCACTGCTGTTCAGGTGTCACTGAATGTTGTTCTGTGTGTGCGAACACTGCTGATCAGATGACATTGAATGTTGTCCACTGCGTGTGCGTGAACACTGCTGTTCAGATGTCACTGAATGTTGTTCTTTGTGTGTGAACACTGCTGTTCAGGTGTCACTGAATGTTGTTCTCTGCGTGTGTGAACACTGCTGTTCAGGTGTCTCTGAATGTTGTTCTCTGTGTGTGGACACTGCTGTTCAGGTGTCACTGAATGTTGTTCTCTGCTTGTATGAGAACACACTGCTGTTCAGGTGTCACAGATTGTTGTTCTCTGTCTGTGAGTGAACACTGCTGTTCAGGTGTCTCTGAATGTTGTTCTCTGTGTGTGGATGCTGCTGTTCAGGTGTCACTGAATGTTGCTATCTGCCTGTATGAGAACACTTCTGTTCAGGTGAATGTAATATTATCTGGCTGTATGTGAACACTGCTGTTCAGATGTCACTGGATATTGTTCTCTGCTCTGCCTGTATACAGAACATTGCTGTTCAGGTATCACTGAATGTTTGTCCCCTGCCTGTATGTGAACACTGCTGTTCAGGTGTCACTGAATGTTCTCTCTGCGTATACTATATGTGAATGTTGTGTGTGTGTGTGTGTGTGTGTGTGTGTGTGTGTGTGTGCGCGCGCGCGTGCGTGCATGTGAACACTGCTGTTCAGGTGTCACTAAATGTTGTTCTCTGTGTATGTGAACACTGCTGTCCAGGTGTCTCTGAATGTTGTTTCTCTGTGTGTGGACACTGCTGTTCAGGTGTCGCTGAATGTTGTTCTCTGCTTGTATGAGAACACTGCTGTTCAGGTGTCACAGATTGTTGTTCTCTATCTGTGAGTGAAACACTGCTATTCAGGTGTCTCTGAATGTTGTTCTCTGTGTGTGTGGATGCTGCTGTTCAGGTGTCACTGAATGTTGTTCCCTGCCTGTATGAGAACACTGCTGTGTTCAGGTGAATGCTGTTATCTGGGCTGTAGTGTATGTGAACACTGCTGTTCAGATGTCAATGAATGTTGTTCTCTGCCTGTATGTGAACATTGCTGTTCAGGTATCACTGAATGTTGTCCTCTGCGTATATATGTGAACACTGCTGTTCAGGTGTCACTGAATGTGGTGTGTGCGTGTGCGCGCGCATGTGTGTGTGAACACTGCTGTTCAGGTCTCACTGAATGTTCTGTGCCTGTATGTGAACACTGCTGTTCAGGTGTCACAGATTGTTGTTCTCTGTCTGAGAGTGAACACTGCTGTTCAGGTGTCACTGAATGTTGTTCTCTGTCCGTGAGTGAACACTGTTGTTCAGGTGTCACAGATTGTTGTTCTCTGTCCGTGAGTGAACACTGCTGTTCAGGTGTCACAGATTGTTGTTCTCTGTCCGTGAGTGAACACTGCTGTTCAGGTGTCACAGATTGTTGTTCTCTGTCCGTGAGTGAACACTGCTGTTCAGGTGTCACAGATTGTTGTTCTCTGTCTGTGAGTGAACACTGCTGTTCAGGTGTCACAGATTGTTGTTCTCTGTCCGTGAGTGAACACTGCTGTTCAGGTGTCACAGATTGTTGTTCTCTGTCCGTGAGTGAACACTGCTGTTCAGGTGTCACTGAATGTTGTTCTCTGTCCGTGAGTGAACACTGCTGTTCAGGTGTCACTGAATGTTGTTCTCTGTCCATGAGTGAACACTGTTGTTCAGGTGTCACAGATTGTTGTTCTCTGTCCGTGAGTGAACACTGCTGTTCAGGTGTCACTGAATGTTGTTCTCTGTGTGTGAACACTGCTGTTCAGGTGTCACTCTCTGCCTGTGTGTGTGAACACTGCTATTAGTGCCACTGAATCAGTGAATGTCATTCTCCTCTGTGTGAACAGTGTGTGCTGGTGGGTGAAATGCCATGTTTACTCAAGCTGGTTCATCAGTTCATTTAATATGCATTAAACTGCTTGAAAAGGGTGGCATCTTTTATTCAGAACTCCCTTTCTCATAGGCATGCTAAATTTGGGCTGAACAGTTGGAACAACCATTCTTCTTTTTTACACACACACACACACACACACACACACACACACACACACACACACACACACACACAAAAAAAAAAAAAAAAAATCAAAAGAGCTATACAGAGAATAAGCAGAGCAAGTCAAGCATCAACAGTCTGAAAGTACATGACATGACATGACATTCTGATGTATTAATACAAACTTATTTTGCAATGAATATATATATATATATATATATATATATATATATATATATATATATATATATATATATATATTATAAACAAAGCTTGCTCTATGTCTCAGATTGTAGAAATAGGGGGGGTGATAAGCCTTCGTATCTGCAGTGGCAGATGATTCTGCCTAACTGGCAGTATGTGCTTGAGTGGGTGAATGGGGAACAATAAATGCTTCTCAAAATGAACCTTCAGCAAGCTTATAGTCTCCGAAGCGGGAGACAATCTCCAATGGGAAGGAAACTCACTGACATATAACTCCTGGTCAGATACCAGTATTTCGAAACCTGATTGTTTCTCCTCAGTGACCGCTAGCCGCTCTTAGTCTCTGTGTGTAATTCCTGACTTCCCATTTGAGTCTATAGCACATTCAGTTGTGTAAGAAGAGGCTTGGCCTGTTGGCCCCACAAAAGGATGCCTCTGATGGGTATTGAATCCTCCACTTTACAAGTCCACTCATCTCTGTACCATGGTGCTGCGAGTTGTAAAGTTTTGTTTGTGCGAAAATGTACAAAGACCATCCAGTCCAGCTGAAACATGAAACATGAAACGATGATAAATAAGTAATTGAGTCTGTTTAGTTCAAATAAGGCATTTGTACACAGGACCATGGCCTTTTAAAAACAGGCTCCAAATGAATGCTACAATTACCCAATGTTAGAAATAAAAAAAAAAAGATGAGATTGGATCAGTTTTACCATGAAGGGAGACAATCACAGGGTCTGTGATCTCCCCTACTCCTTCAGTTGAGCCAGGAATACTCCTTCAGTTGGGCCTCCAGGCAATATAGGTTAGAATTAGAGGAAGGGAGCAGGGTGGTGGATAGTTAACTGTATGGGTGCAGTGCTCGGTGAGGTGGGCATGGTTCCCAGGTGATGTCATTATTATGTGTCTGATTGCCCCTGGAACTCATGTTCTCTGCCAGTAATTAAAGCAGCATGCATACAGACATTCCAGTCTGAACATTCTTTCCCTTAAACCATGGGGAGGAGGTAGTGTTTTGTATTGTGGGGGGGATATGGGATATGGGGGGGGGGGGGGGGGGGGGGGGGGGGGGGGGGGCTGCCTGCCTGCCATATAGTGCCAACAAAAGGTGTGGACACTATTGATCAGTGGCCGAGGCTGGCAGGTGCTTCACCTGCACTACAACTGGCTGCTGACTGGTCCAGGGGGTTGTCAGCGCTTAGTGGGTCATATTGATTACCGCGTCTGGTTCCCATGGCATCAGTGATCAACTGTTAGAATGCACACTTTTGTTTTAATCAATGCTGGTTGGAGTCGGACATGTGCTGCTGCATCAGTTCATTGGTTATTCATCAAGTTTGCATACTAAATACAATGCCCTGTACACACACACACACACACACACACACACACACACACACACACACACACACACACACACACACACACACACATCGTTTGTAGTTGTAGATAAATGTCACACACTCAGACCAACAAGACACACAGACACACACACACAGACACACACACACACACACACACACACACACCACACACACACACACACACACACACACACACACGCACAAGTTGTTGTAGTAGATATATGTCACGCACGCATGCATGCACTCATGCACACACACACACACACACACACACACACACACACACACACACACACACACACATTGACATTCTGCAACATGCAAACAAAATCTGAGGGAGCGCACTTGACTGTTCATTGATTTCCCCTGTTGTCAGATTGGATGAATAGAGGGAGATCAGAGTGGCCCAACTTGTGTGACTTGGTTAGTAAAAGGCTGGGTGTGGTCATAAACTTGGAAAATGCATCACCAGCTGATGGTAAATATTCTTTATTGTAAATAAAAGTGATTATGCAATGTAGCCCCCTCCCCTCCCCTTCCGCCCCCTCCATCCTGGCACTGTGGGCAGCGCAGTCAGGTGATGCAGTGAACAGTGTAGAGTTGTGTCACAGAGGAGATGGGGGAGGAGGGGACTACAGTCAGATGATGCAGTGTGAACAGTGTGGAGTTGTGCCACAGAGGAGACGAGAGAAAGGTACTACAGTCAGGTGATGTAGTGAACAGTGTGGAGTTGTGCCACAGAGGAGACGAGGGAGGAAGGTACTACAGTCAGGTGATGTAGTGAACAGTGTGGAGTTGTGTCACAGAGGAGATGGGGGGAGGAGGGGACTACAGTCAGGTGTTGAGTTGTGTCACAGAGGAGATGGGGGGAAGAGGGGAGGACAGTCAGGTGATGTAGTGAACAGTGTGGAGTTGTGTCACAGAGGAGATGGGGGGGGAGGGGGGGAGGACAGTCAGGTGTTGAGTTGTGTCACAGAGGAGATGGGGGGGAGGGGGAGGACAGTCAGGTGATGCAGTGAAACAGTGTGGAGTTGTGTCACAGAGGAGATGGGGGAGGAGGGGACTACAGTCAGGTGATGCAGTGAACAGTGTGGAGTTGTGTCACAGAGGAGATGGGGGGAGGAGGGGACTACAGTCAGGTGTTGAGTTGTGCCACAGAGGAGATGGGGGGGGGGAGGAGGGGACAACAGTCAGGTGTTGAGTTGTGCCACAGAGGAGATGGGGGGGGAGGGGGGACAACAGTCAGGTGTTGAGTTTGTGCCACAGAGGAGATGGGGGGAGGAGGGGAGGACAGTCAGGTGTTGAGTTGTGCCACAGAGGAGACGAGGGAGGAAGGTACTACAGTCAGATGATGCAGTGAACAGTGTGGAGTTGTGTCACAGAGGAGATGGGGGAGGAGGGGGACTACAGTCAGGTGATGCAGTAAACAGTGTGGAGTTGTGTCACAGAGGAGATGGGGAGGAGGGGACAAAGAGTCAGGTGTTGAGTTGTGTCACAGAGGAGATGGGGGGAGGAGGGGAGGGCCGGTCAGGTGTTGAGTTGTGCCACAGAGGAGATGGGGGGAGGAGGGGAGGACAGTCAGGTGTTGAGTTGTGCACAGAGGAGGATGGGGGGGAGGAGGGGAGGACAGTCAGGTGTTGAGTTGTGCCACAGAGGAGATGGGGGGAGGAGGGGACTACAGTCAGGTGTTGAGTTGTGCCACAGAGGAGATGGGGGAGGAGGGGAGGACAGTCAGGTGTTGAGTTGTGCCACAGAGGAGATGGGGGAGAGGAGACTACAGTCAGGTGTTGAGTTGTGCCACAGAGGAGATGAGGGAGGAGGGGAGGACAGTCAGGTGTGGAGTTGTGTCACAGAGGAGATGGGGGAGGAGGGGACTACAGTCAGGTGTTGAGTTGTGCCACAGAGGAGATGGGGGGGGGGGGGACTACAGTCAGGTGTGGAGTTGTGTCACCGAGGAGATGGGGGAGGAGGGGACAACAGTCAGGTGTTGAGTTGTGCCACAGAGGAGGGGGGGGGAGGAGGGGACAACAGTCAGGTGTGGAGTTGTGTCACAGAGGAGATGGGGGGAGGAGGGGAGGACAGTCAGGTGTTGAGTTGTGCCACAGAGGAGATGGGGGAGGAGGGGACTACAGTCAGGTGTTGAGTTGTGTCACCGAGGAGATGGGGAAGGAGGGGACACAGTCAGGTGTTGAGTTGTGTCACAGAGGAGATGGGGGGAGGAGGGGACAACAGTCAGGTGTGGAGTTGTGTCACAGAGGAGATGGGGGGAGGAGGGGGAGGACAGTCAGGTGTTGAGTTGTGCCACAGAGGAGATGGGGGGAGGAGGGGACTACAGTCAGATGATGCAGTGAACAGTGTGGAGTTGTGTCACAGAGGAGATGGGGGGAGGAGGGGAGGACAGTCAGATGTTGAGTTGTGCCACAGAGGAGATGGGGGAGGAGGGGACGACAGTCAGGTGTTGAGTTGTGCCACAGAGGAGATGGGGGGAGGAGGGGAGGGACAGTCAGGTGTTGAGTTGTGCCACAGAGGAGACGAGGGAGGAAGGTACTACAGTCAGATGATGCAGTGAACAGTGTGGAGAGTTGTGTCACAGAGGAGATGGGGGAGGGAGGGGACTACAGTCAGGTGATGCAGTGAACAGTGTTGAGTTGTGCCACAGGGGAGATTGGGGGGGGGGGGGGGGGGGGACTGCAGTTAGGTGATTTAGTGAACAGTGTTGAGTTGTGTCACGGAGGAGATGGGGGAGGAGGGGACAACAGTCAGATGATGCCGTGAACAGTTTTGAGTTGTGTTACAGAGGAGATGGTGGAGGAGGGGACGACAGTCAGGTGTTGAGTTGTGCCACAGAGGAGATGAGGGGAGGAGGGGAGGACAGTCAGGTGTTGAGTTGTGCCACAGAGGAGATGGGGAAGGAGGGGACTAGTCAGGTGTTGAGCTGTGCCACAGAGGAGATGGTGAGGAGGGGACGACAGTCAGGTGTGGAGTTGGGCCACAGAGGAGATGGGGGAGGAGGGGACAAACAGTCAGGTGTGGAGTTGTGCCATAGAGGAGATGCGGGATGCGGGAGTGGGGGACTGCAGTCAGGTGTCATGTGCGCATACAGTGCAACAGCACACTTGATACAGGTTGTCCTGTTGTACATCGCAAGGGGAGGGGCAAGGGGAGAAATGGAGGGGAGCAGGAGAGGGAACAAGGATGGTTTAGGGGCCAGCCACTCAGAGTTTCAAAGCAGTAGGACCAGGCAGCTGACATCACAAGTCATTAGACAGCTGTGCTCACCATGCCCCCAACACACACACACACACACACACACACACACACACACACACACACACACACACACACACACACACACACACACACATGTATGTGTGAGCATGTACACACGCATGCGCGTATGCACACACACACATACACACACACACACACACACACACACACACACACACACACACACACACACACACACACACAGAGTTTCATACATTCTCTATGCCTCTCCCTCTCTCTGTCTCTCTCTCTCTGTGTCTCTCTCTCTCTCTCTCTGTCTGTCTGTCTGTCTGTCTGTCTGTCTCTCTCTCTCTCTCTCTCTCTCTCTCTCTCTCTCTCTCTCTCTCTCTCTCTCACACACACACACACACACACACACACACACTCACTCTCTGTCACACACACACACTCACACAGAATCTCTTTCTGTCACATACACACACAGAATCTCTTTCACACACACACACACACACACACACACACACACACACACACACACACACACACACACACACTCACAGACAGTCTAGCACACACACGCGCACACACACACACACACACACACACACACACACACACACACACACACACACACACACACACACACACACACACACCCCTTCCCACTTTGCCTTGTTAGTCAGTGGTAACAGATGGCGGTGTGACACATAAGGGGCAGACTGCAGCGCAGCATCTAAGTCTGCCACAGCCTGTCTCTCATGAAGGGCCTGCTGCACTACCCCTAGATGTCAGCCCCCCAGTGCCATTTTCTTTTCTCTGCTGTACACTAAAGTCAGCTACAGCCTGGCTCTCAATGTCCCGTGATGGCCTGCTGCACTTTCCATTGATGTCAGCCTCCCAGTGCTGTTTTCCTTTCTCTGCTGTTCACCACAGTCTGCCACAGCCTGGCTCTTAATGTCCTGTGATGGGCCTGCAGCACTTCCCCTTGGTATCAGCCTCCCAGTGCCATTTTCCTTTCTCTGCTGTTCCTTGTGTTGCATGTCAGCTGGTGTGCACTTGTACCATAAACACATCTAGCATTAGCTTTACCCCTGCAGTTTTTATTATGGGACATTAAAACAAAATTCTGTGTGATGCAGATACGTAAGTGTTGAATGTTGCCAGTAAGATCAGAATTAAAAGAGTTTAATGTTAAGTTTCATTTCACACCTGAAAAAATCTTCCTGAACATGTATGAAGTTGTACTGGTTTGCTGGTTTGAATGATAATTATTCAGTCTCTTTTTTTGAATGACAGTTGTGTCATATGCACTTTTTTTTTTCCCCAGATCTGTTGACAAAATAATTCCCAATAATTTCTCATTTAGATGCACGTGTGTGTGAATGTGTGTGTGTAAAATGTGCATCATCATGTGGCTGTGGGTGAGCTTATTTGTGTACATGTTGGTGTATGCATATGAAAGCACACATGAGATCCTATGTTCTTGTCAGTTTCATCATTATGTTTGTGTAGGTCAGTGTGTTTGTGTACGTACATATGTGTAAGCATGTGAAATGTTATGTTCTTGTGGGTTTCTTCACTCCCAGGCCACAGTGTATGTGTATGACTGGCTGTTGTCACTGTTTAACATGACAAGTCAGCTTAGGGAAGCTGAACTCCAGCAAATGCTAGGGACAGGAGTGTGGCCATTGAGGAAGCAATTATCCACTAGGAACTTAAATAAAAAAAGGAGGCTGTAATTGGCTAGTAGTACTAGGAGTAGTAACTTCTGTTCCTGTAGACACTACAGTACTAACAGTAACAAACAGTATAGAAGGAAACAGCTGCAGTGGGATTCCGGTTTCCACCCTTTGTCTTCTGCACATGACTTGTAACAGTGTGTGTGTCCTGTCTCCTACACATGACTTGTAACAGTGTGTGTGCCCACATCAGAACTGCTGTGTCATGGCTTGACTGTTAGAATGGCTGGGGGGGGGGGGGGGGGGGGGGGGGGGGGGGGGGGGGGGGGGGGGGGGGGGGGGGCAGGGAGGAAGAGGTGGAGCAGCAGTTAGCTCTGTCTGACCTGTCAGGGATGTGAGCAGTGTGTGTGTGTGTGTGTGGGGGGGGGGGGGGGGGGGGGGGGGGGGGGGCTCCTCTTCCTATACCAGGATGGAGAGAAGGGGACGGAAGGTTTATGGATTGGTTTGACACCTTCAGCTTGTGGCAAAGCTCAGCTATGGACAGCATAACACTGAGAGAATTGGGGATTAAAATGTATACGGTTGTGTTAGAGGACGTTGTGTTAGAGGACAACTCGTGTGTGTGTGTGTGTGTGTGTGTGTGTGTGTGTGTGTGAGAGAGATATGAACTAATAGAAGAAAAAGACTGGCTCAGCATCAACTGATAGGATGACAAGGCAGATTTAGGGAGAGGAAAGGGGAGCAGGGTGTATGTATGTGGTGTGAGAGAGAGATTGATATTCCTCTGCCTAGTAAGATTATATAGAGGAGCTAGGAGAAGATCAGTTTTCATTTAAGAAAATACACCAAGCACCTTTGCTAAAACCTTTTGTTTTTTCAAAGAACATTGGGATTGGAAGAAAGTCTGATGCTTTACTGTCAGACAGAATTACGAAAAATGTCCAGACCACTCTTGGACAGTATGGGATGCAACAACTACTTGAACCATGAACGATTTCAGTCATTGCAGTATGATAGCCACCTTTTAAATTGTTGGCATAGAAATAATTAGTGATGTAGATGGGTGCAGCATGGTGGTTGACCACATGGATAGATGGCAGCATGTAAGCCAGTGTTAATCTGTGTACAGTGAAAGGGGTAAAGATACGAAAAGATGCAGCATTGTAGCCAGTAGTGATCTGAAGACATGGAAAGAGTTAACAATTTATAGATGGAGCACCCTGGCCACAGTTAATCTGTAGACATTGAAAGGTTTAGTGACATTAATAGATGCATGATCTGTAGAGATGGAAACAGTTGATAGTACTTGTAGATTCAGCGTGTTAGCCTCAGTTGGTCTGTAGACATGGAAAGAGTTAACAGTATTTGCAGATGGACCATGCTGGCCACAGTCAGTCTGTAGACATTGAAGGTTTAGTGACATTAATAGATGCGTGATCTGTATACAAGGAAATGGTTAATGGTGTTGCTAGATTCAGCATGTTGGCCACAGTTGATCTGGAAAGATTCAGAATGTTAGTTGCAAGTTGATGTGAAGACATGTGAAAGATTAACATGGTGTTGTCATGTCTGCTTCCTCTGCAATGCGTGCAGAAACCAGGCGGAGATGGCCCATACGTGTCGCGGCACCATCAACCTTGCCAACGCCCTCATCCACACCGAGGACAGCACCACCATCGTCATCTCCAACGGCGGCGCCCAGACCTTCCACCTGAAGGCCACGTCGGAGGTGGAGCGCCAGAAGTGGGTGACGGCCCTGGAGCTGGCCAAGTCTGAGGCCATCAAAATGCTGGAGGCTGGTAGGTGATGGGCTGGGTCCTAGTGTTAAACTCGACAGTTCTCCCTTCTAGTGAAAGGTCCTCTTCCTTTCAGTGTAGGGTTGTAACAGTGTTACCTCCCTGTAACAGACTGTCTTCCTTAAGTAACAGTGTTGCTACCCTGTAACAGTCTTCCTCCCTGTTGTAACAGTGTTACCTCTCTGTAACAAACTGTCTTCCTGCAGTGTTGTAGCAGTTACCTCCTTGTAAAAGATGGTCTTCCTTCAGTGAAGTAACAGTGTTACTCCTTCAGTGTTGTAACAGTGTTACCTCCCTGTAACTGCTTGTCTTCCTTCAGTGTGTAACAGTGTTATCTCCCAGTAAAAGACTGTCTTCCTTCAGTGTTGTAACAATGTTACCTCCCTGTAAACCACTCCTCCTTCAGTGTTGTAACATTGTTACCTCCCTGTAACAGACTGTCTTCCTTCAGTGTTGTAACAGTGTTACCTCCCTTAACAGACTGTCCTCCTTCAGTATTGTAACAATGTTACCTCCCTGTAACCACTCTTCTTTCAGTGTTGTTACAGTGTTACCTCCCTGTAAAAGACTGTCTTCCTTCAGTGTTGTTACAAACAGTGTTACCTCCCTGTAAAACACTCTTCCTTAAGTGTTGTAACAGTGTTACCTCCCTGTTACAGTCTTCAGTGTTGTAAGAGTGTTACAACCCCCCCCCCCCCCCCCCCCCCAAAACTGGCTTCCTTCAGTGTTGTAAGAGTGTTATCTGCCTGTAAAAACACTCTTCCTTCAGTGTTGTAAGAGTGTTACCTCCCTGTAACAGTCTTCCTTCAGTGTTGTAAGAGTGTTACCTCCCTGTAACAGACTGTCTTCCTTCAGTGTTGTAATCGTATTGCCTCCCTGTGACAGACAGTCTTCCTTCAGTGTTGTGACAGTGTTACCTATCATTGAAAAACTCTCTCTCTAACAGAGTGGTTATCCAATATATGTGTGTGTGTGTGTATGTGTGTGTGTGTGTGTGTGTGTTGTGGAGGGATGTCCTCTGTGTGTTGGAGGCACAGGATTTCCAGTAGTGATGAAAAGGTTCCCTCCCCTGTCCTGTGTGTGTTGGGGGCACAGGATCTCTAGTTGTGAGGAAGAGGTTCCATCCCCTGTCCTGTGTGTGTTTGGGGGCACAGGATTTCCAGTTGTGAGGAAAAGGTTCCGTCCCCTGTCCTGTGTGTGTTGGGGGCACAGGATTTCCAGTTGTGAGGAAGAGGTTCCGTCCCCTGTCCTGTGTGTTGGGGGCGCAGGATTTCCAGAAGTGGGAAGAGGTTCCCCTGTCCTGAGAGTGTTGGGGGCACAGGATTTCCAGTTGTGAGGAAGAGGTTCCGTCCCCTGTCCTGAGAGTGTGTTGGGGGCACAGGATTTCCAGTTGTGAGGAAGAGGTTCCGTCCCCTGTCCTGTGTGTGTTGGGGGCAATGGGATTTCCAGTTGTGAGGAAAAGGTTCCGTCCCCTGTCCTGTGTGTGTTGGGGGCACAGGATTTCCAGAAGTAAGGAAGAGGTTCCCTGTCCTGTGTGTGTTGGGGGCACAGGATTTCCAGTTGTGAGGAAGGGTTCCCCTGTCCTGAGTGTGTTGGGGGCACAGGATTTCCAGTTATAAGGACGAGGTTCCCCTGTCCTGAGTGTGTTGGGGGCACGGGATTTCCAGTTGTGAGGAAGAGGTTACCCTGTCCTGTGTGTGTTGGGGGCACAGGATTTCCATTAGTGATGAAGAGGTTCCCTCCCCTGTCCTGTGTGTGTGGGGGGCAAGGGATTTCCAGTTGTGAGGAAGAGGTTCCCTCCCCTGTCCTGTGTGTGTTCAGGGGGGGATTTCAAGTTGTGATGAAGAGGTTCCCTCCCCTGTCCTGTGTGTGTGGGGGCAAGGGATTTCCAGTTGTGAGAAGAGGTTCCCTCCCCTGTCCTGTGTGTGTTCAGGGCATGGGATTTCCAGTTGTGATGAAGAGGTTCCCTCCCCTGTCCTGTGTGTGTTGGGGGGCACAGGATTTCCAGTTGTGATGAAGAGGTTCCCTCCCCTGTCCTGTGTGTGTTCAGGGCAAGGCATTTCCAGTTGTGTGGAAGAGGTTCCCTCCCCTGTCCTGTGCGTGTTGGGGGCACAGGATTTCCAGTTGTGAGGAAGAGGTTCCCTCCCCTGTCCTGTGTGTGTTGGGGGCACAGGATTTCCAGTTGTGTGGGAAGAGGTTCTCTCCCTTGTCCTGTGTGTGTGTTGGGGGCAATGGGATTTCCAGTTGTGAGGAAGAGGTTCCCTCCCCTGTCCTGTGTGCGTTCAGGGCATGGGATTTCCAGTTGTGAGGAAGAGGTTCCTCCCCTACCTTGTGTGTGTTGGGACCCTCCATCAGATGATGTCAGTGTGTGGAGAGATGTCAGTGTGTGGAGGGATGTCAGTGTGTGATGTCAGTGTGTGGAGGGATGTGAGTGTGTGGAGGGATGTCAGTGTGTGATGTCAGTGTGTGGAGGGATGTCAAAATAAAGCCATTTGAGTCCTAGCCAGATAAAGCCAGTCGGGTTTTTGCTAATAGGCCAGGTGGGTCTTTGGTCTAATCAAAGCCATTTGGATCCATACCAAATCAGGCCAGATGGTTTTCTGTAAATCAGGCGAGATGGGTTTTTCTTCTGAACTGAACAAGATGGGTTCCCCATGCTGAATCAGGTCAATTTTTCTTTCTTTTCGTTTTTTTTTTGTTTGTTTGGTTTTGGGGTTTTTTTTTTTTTTTTTTTTTTTTTGCTTGTCGAGTGGGTTGTTGCACTGAATCAGGCCATATATGGGTTTTCTTACTGATTCAGGCCAAGTGTGTGTGTGTGTGTGTGTGTGTGTGTGTGTGTGTGTGTGTGTGTGTGTGTGTGTGTGTGTGTGTGTGTGTGTGTGTGTGTGTGTGTGTGTGTGTGTGTGTGTGTGTGTGTGTGTGTGTGCTGTACAAAAATTAAGTAGGTGGATTTTTAAGTGCATCCGGTAAGGTGTGTTTTTTTTTTTCAGAATCAGGCAAGAGGGTTTTACTAGTAAAGCAGACTAGTTGGGTTTTTTTTTTGTGTGTGAAACAGACTAGGTGGGTTTTGGTAACAAATCAGACCCAGAAGGTTTTTGTGCTGAATTGAGTCAGGTGGGTTTTGGTAACAAATCAGACCCAGTAGGTTTTTCTGCTGAATTGAGTCCAGTGGATTTTGGTAACAAATAAGACCCAGTTGGTTTTCCTGCTGACTTGAGTCAGGTGGGTTTTGGTAACAAGTCAGACCCAGTTGGTTTTCTGCTGAATTGAGCTCGGTGGGTTTTCGTAACAAATCAGACCCAGTAGTCTTTCCTGCTGAATTGAAACAGATGGGTTTTGGTTACAAATCAGACCCAGTAGGTTTTCCTGCTGAATTGAGTCAGGTGGGTTTTGGTAACAGATCAGACCCAGTAGGTTTTTCTGCTGAATTGAGTCAGGTGGGTTTTGGTAACAAATCAGACCCAGTAGGTTATTCTGCTGAATTGAGTCAGGTGGGTTTTGGTAAACAGATCAGATCCAGTAGGTTTTTCTGCTGAATTGAGTCAGGTGGGTTTTGGTAACAGATCAGATCCAGTAGGTTTTTTCTGCTGAACTGAGTCAGGTGGGTTTTGGTAACAGATCAGATCCAGTAGGTTTTTCTGCTGAGTTGAGTCAGGCGGGTTTTCTTGCAGGACTGTGGAGTCAACCGTCAGCACATTCTCTGTCCTAATTCCTGTCTCTCACCAGAACTACATGGACAAAGGAACAAAGGAATCAGCAGTCAGTACATTCTTCTGTGTCCTGACTCCTGTCTCCCACCAGAACCATATGGACAAAGGAACAAAGGAGTCAACAGTCAGCACATTCTGTGTACCGACTCCTGTCTCCCACCAGAACCATATGGACAGAGGAGTCAACAGTCAGCACATTCTGTTTCCTGACTCCTGTCTCCCACCAGAACCATATGGACAAAGGAGTCAACAGTCAGCACACATTCCGTGTCCTGTCCAGTCCCACCAGTCTCCCACCAGAACCACATGGACAAAGGAACAAAGGACATCAACAGTCAGCACATTCTGTGTCCTGTCTCCTGTCTCCCAGAACCACATGGACAAAGGAAAAGGAACAGTCATTACATTCTTCTGTGTCCTGACACTGTCTCTCCACCAGAACCACATGGACAAAGGAACAAAGGAATCAGCAGTCAGTACATTCTTCTGTGTCCTGACTACTGTCTCTCACCAGAACTACATGGACAAAGGAACAAAGGAATCAACAGTCAGCACATTCTGTGTCCTGACTGGTGTCTCTCACAAGAACTGCATGGACAAAGGAATCGGTAGTCAGCACATTCTGTGTCCTGTCTCCCACCAGAACCACATGGACAAAGGAATCAACTGTCAGCACATTCTCTGTCCTGACTCCCACCAGAACCACATGGACAAAGGAATCAACAGTCAGCACATTCTGTGTCCTGACTCCTGTCTCCCACCAGAACCACATGGACAAAAGAACCAACTGTCATCACTTTTTATGTCCTAACTGCAGTCTGTCAGCAGAACAAGGACGGCAGAATCCGTAGTTGACACATGTCCTAGCTGCAGTCTGTCCGCAGAACAAGGACGGCAGAATCCGTAGTTGACACATGTCCTAGCTGCAGTCTGTCCGCAGAGCAAGGACGGCAGAATCCGTAGTTGACACATGTCCTGGCTGCAGTCTGTCAGCAGAACAAGGACGGCAGAATCCGTAGTTGACACATGTCCTAACTGCAGTCTGTCAACAGAACAAGGACTTCAGAATCCATAGTTGACACAAGACATACCCTAGCTCAAGCCTTTCGACAGAGCAGGGAGGACTAGGACTACAGAATCCCTAATCAACAAACTATAAGTCCTAACTCGGGTCATTGTTGTCATTGTCCATGTCATTCCATTCAGTTTCTTGATATTGTGAAAGGATTCAGGATGATATCATTGATGCACATCTAGGTGCATGTAAAAGCACACGCACGCACGCACACACACACGCACACACACACACACACACACACACACACACACACACACACACACACACACACACACACACACACACACACGTGTACACACACACACACACACACACACACACACACACACACACACACACACACACACACACACATACACACACAAAACACACATATCTGCATACAGGCTCACAAGCACACTTATGTATATGCAAGAAAACATACTAACACACACACTCATGCATACACACACACACACAGGAAAGCATACACACGCGCGCATGCACGCATGCATCGCGCACGCACACACACACACACACACACACACACACACACACACACACACACACACACACACACACTCACACTCTCACGTGTATGCACAACTGTCCAGGAGGGGGGAAATCGTGATGGCATTGCTTAAGTGCACTAAGTTAATGTATTATTAGTCAGGTTTAACACACCAAGGTTATCTTTGCACCAATACTCGCATATGCACACTCATGCAGCCATCAAACATTCACCTGTCTCTGGGAATGGGATGTCAGGCATTCGTTTCTATCCTAACATGACTGAGAACAAGAAATACAATTTCTATGCTACTTAAAATCAAACATGAAGAATCCAATACACAAAAAAGAATCATCAACACATAAAAGATCAATACTTCCTAATCCCAGGTTATAATAAAATGGCTTCTTACCCGGCCAGGTTTTCACACACACAACCACGCTTTCACACCACACCACAGTTGTAGAACAAGTCTCTTCAAGTTTTCTTCAGCACTGCTTGATGGTGATGCCCTTGGTTGACTGGCTCCAGGTTTCAGGACTGGTCTTCGTGGTCATCTCTGGGATCTCAACGTAGAACTCTTCTTCTTCATCTTCTTCACCCACCTCTGGGTTCAAACTCAGTTTGTCTGTCTTCACCCACCTCTGGGCTTCAAACTCAGTCTTTTCACTTCCAGCTTGTCTTTAACCTAAGACCTTGCTGTCGCTTCTGTCTCCCAGACCACGTTTCTCTCGACCCTACTCTGTCCTCTCACTCTCCTCTCCTCTCTCTCCTCTCTGTCTCCTCTCTCTGGTGGTGTTAATCTCCTCTCTCGTCACGTTGTTCTCCCCCCTCAGTTTATATAGGGATGGACACAAAGGATTTCCCTTCGGGCCATGCCTTTGTCCATGCTGCTTCTCCACTACCTTGCTCACAAGTACCCTGAACTCCCCTTTTGCTACATTCTTCCACACATCAGCATTTACACACATCCATACCTGATTAGCAAACAACCACTTGGCACCAGATGGACATTGAAATTCCCACCGACTTCGGGGGTCATTTAACACAGTAATTATCCTGGAGAAAAGCTACAACAACAACATCCACGCACATTCAACCAGCCTGACAATAGAACCAACACAGTGCCCCACGGCAATACTGTCTGAACGAGCCCAAGACTCCTGCTCTTCAATTACTGTTTACAAAGTGACCTCAGCTGACTGAGTATTTAGCGCGCACTCGATGCTCCGAGTTCCTAGTGGTTATGTCCCTCCCCCCTTTTGCTATCGGGAAGGTTCGAACCCGGGAGGGCCCTTACTACCTTAGGTGCCATCTGTCACCTGACCATTTCAACCTCCTTGGCACACTTCGACTGTATGCGTGGGTTGAAGGTGTACTGGTTATGGGTCTGTTACCTATTTCTATACCACTCATGGCATTCCTTGCCTCTATGCGCTTAAGGCCTTTTGTGAGAGGTGTCACTCCCTTGAAAACAACACACACATGCATCTGCATGTATATGCACAACACACACACGCATCTGCATGTATATGTACTTAAACACACGCATGCATACACTAGCAAACACACTACACACACACACATCATGAAGACACACATGCACACACAGGCAAGCACACATGCATGTGCACATACACACACACACACACACACACACACACACACACACACACACACACACACACACACACACACACACACACACACACACACACACATGTATGCACACACGCAAGAGTGAGTGACGTGTGTGTGTGTGTGTGTGTGTGTGTGTGTGTGTGTGTGTGTGTGTGTGTGTGTGTGCATGTGAATGTTTTGGAATAATGACATTTCACACACAGCTGCTGCATAATTACCACCAATTACAAGCTTTGACATGAAACGTCTACCATATCTTTTGAGCAGAGATATAAGCATGGGTTGAAAGTGTAGTGCAGACTGGTGTGTTCATGGACCGAGTTTGACAAAACACAGTTATGTTAGTAGTAGACCAAGTTTGAAGTGAACACAGAGCAGTGTGTTAGAGGACAGAGTTTGAAGTGAACACAGAGCAGTGTGTTAGAGGACAGAGTTTGAAGTGAACACAGAGCAGTGTGTTGGAGGACAGAGTTTGAAGTGTACACAGAGCAGTGTGTTGGAGGACAGAGTTTGAAGTGTACACAGAGCAGTGTGTTGGAGGACAGAGTTTGAAGTGAACACAGAGCAGTGTGTTGGAGGACAGAGTTTGAAGTGAACACAGAGCAATGTGTTGGAGGACAGAGTTTGAAGTGGAAACACAGAGCAGTGTGTTGGAGGACAGAGTTTGAAGTGAACACAGAGCAATGTGTTGGAGGACAGAGTTTGAAGTGGAAACAGAGCAGTGTGTTGGAGGACAGAGTTTGAAGTGAATCACTGACTAGTGTGTTAGTGGATAGAGTTTTTAAATGAAATGCTGACTGGTGTGTTAATGGATAGAGTTTTAAATGAAATGCTGACTGGTGTGTCAGTAGAGTTTTAAATGAAACACTGACTGGTGTGTTAATGGGCAGTATTTAAAGTGAAAAACTGCTTTGAGTGAAGGTGGACAGAGTTTAAAGTTAAACACTGACAGGTGTGTTTGTGGACAGAGAGTTTAAAGTCAAACACACACTGGTGTGATGATGGACAAAATATGAAGTGAACACAGACTACAGTGTGAACACAGACTTGTGTGGGACAGAGTGTAAAGTGAACACAGACTGGTGTGTTTGTGGACAGAGTGTAAAATGAACAGAGACTGGTGTGTTGATGGACAGAGAGTAAAATGAACAGAGACTGGTGTGTTGATGGACAGAGAGTAAAATGAACAGAGACTGGTGTGTTGATGAACAGAGTAAAATGAACACAAACTGGTGTGTTGATGGACAGAGTGTAAAATGAACATAGTGTGTTAGTGCATAGAGAGTAAAATGAACAGAGACTGGTGTGTCTGTGGACAGAGAATACAATGAATAGAGACTGGTGTGTTAGTGGACATAGAGTAAAATGAACAGAGACTGGTGTGTTAGTGGACAAAAAACCTGAACAGAGAGCTAAGAGTCGTTGATGTCTGGGGAACAAAAGTCAACAGCCCAAGAACACTGAGCTAAGGAACTGGAATGTTGGAGTATGGGTGGTTGGACTTCCTAGATTCTCTGATCACTGGTGGGCCAGTGAGTAAAGGGTGATGAATAGTCCTGCCCTGTGATGTGGTCATATTCACTATCAGTAGGATGAGTGTAGCTGCAGGGCTTGCTTGATGGAGATAATTTAATCTCCACAGGGCCAGCAGATTGGGGCTGACAAGAATATCCCTGCCCTGTAAAATACTGTTGGCTATATGGACAAACAGTTGGTTCAGTATGGTCTTGTAGGATTGACAGGTTAGGGTATCTGATCTCAGCTTTGCCAACTGAAAAAGGCTGACAGTGCATTGAAACCTGTCATGTGTGGGCCAGCCTTTATCAGCTTGGTTTCCTCAAAGACGTATTTCACCATCCGTGCAAACAGTCCACAAGATAAACGGCTGAATGCTGTCATTGGCTTATTTCTGAAATGTTGCAACATCTGTATTGTGCAGTCAGACCATTAGGTGGCAGACTGAATCACTTCAAGGTTTTCTGTGTCTTAAACATGTTTTACTGTCTATACAGTTTGTCAGTTTGATATTTTTGAAAGATATTTCACTGTCTATCTAGTCGATCAGCTTGTTATTTCTGAAACATATTTGGCTTTTTGTACAGTCGATCAACTTGTTTTGTCTGAAACATGTTTTGTCTGTACAGTCAGCAAACTTGTCAATCTGACACATGTTTTACTGTCTGTGCAGTTGTCAGACATGTCATTTCTGAAACATGTTTCACTGTCTGTACAGTTGTCATACATGTCATTTCTGAAACATGTTTTACTAAATGTGCAGTTGTCAAACATGTCATTTCAGAAACATGTTTCACTGTCTGTGCAGTTGTCAAACATGTCATTTCTGGCACATGTTTCACTGTCTGTGCAGTTGTCAAACATGTCATTTCTGGCACATGTTTCACTGTGCAGTTGTCAAACATGTCATTTCTGACATGTTTCACTGTCTGTGCAGTTGTCATACATGTCATTTCTGTCACGTTTCACTGTCTGTACAGTTGTCATACATGTCATTTCTGACACATGTTTCACTGTCTGTGCAGTTGTCATACATGTCATTTCTGATGCATGTTTCACTGTCTGTATAGTTGTCATACATGTCATTTCCGAAACATGTTTCACTGTCTGTACAGTTGTCATACATGTCATTTCTGAAACATGTTTCACTGTCTGTACTACAGGGTCAGGTCCTCAAAACGAAAACTGAGTTGCTTCAAAACACATGATATTTTTCAGGTTTTGGTCTGAATTTACTAATTTTTTTTTTTTTTTTTTTTTTTTTAAAGGACTCCAGGGCCATTCTTGAGATTGGCATTAATCTGCTTGGAAAAGGTTGGGGAAAAGGTTGGGGGATATGCTAGATTAAGAGCATCAGGTGTCAAATTGACAATCCAGTCAATTGTTATCTTCAAAGAGGTGGGCAGCAGGACCCCTCTGAGAATGTCCAGTCCATTGTTATCTTCAAGAGGTGGGCAGCAGGACCCTCTGAGAATGTCCAGTCCATTGTTATCTTCAAAGAGGTGGGCAGCAGGACCCTCTGAGAATGTCCAGACCTTTCTGCATGCTCAGGAGTCATGTGTGTTCAGAGAGTTGTTACCCCTGGAACACTTTCCACTCTCTGTGCAGGCAGACCGTTGATGGACCACCAGTGAAGATGGGGTCCCTTCAGGGACGTCATTGTGAAACACGTACAGACCACACAACAAATGGCAAACCCCGACACACAGAACTAACATGGCTGAATTGTTTTTTATTGTTTGCAATCTGAAATTATGTGTCATTTATGACATGTGCGCTTTAATCTTCACCTTCTCCAGTCTGTGTCAGTTGATTCGTGAATCCATCCCTTGACCCACTCATCATGTCACCAGTAACACTCTCACCCCTCTAATACCTCTTGTCTGTCTGTCTGTCTGTCTGTCTGTCTGTCTGTCTCTCTCACTCCCACTCTCTCTCTGTCTCTCTGTCTCTCTCTCTCTCTCTCTCTCTCTCTCTCTCTCTCTCTCTCTCTCTCTCTGCCCCCTTGACCTTCTGCTGCATGACAGCCACAGTCCTTGTTATTGATTCAGAGAGTGATGAGGACGAGCGGCAACAGCCAGACAAAAACGAGCTGCAGTTGATGGTTCGAACCCTGGCCTCCAAATTGGAGGACCTCAACACCTGCAACGACCTGATCGCCAAACATGCAGTGCGCTGCAGAAAACGCTGTCGGAGTTGGAGCAGGTGGATGAATCGATGGAAGCTGCCAGCAAGCTGAAGGCCGTCAACGAGAGAGCCACGCTCTTTAGGATTACCTCCAACGCTATGATCAATGTAAGTGTGTGAATGAGATAGCCACACTCATTAGGATTACCTCTGATGCCATGATCAGTGTGTGTGTGTGCATGAGAGAGCCACACTCTTTAGGATTACCTCCATCGCTATGATCAATGTAAGTATGTGAATAAGAGAGCCATACTCGTTAGGATTACCTCTGATGCCATGATCAGTGTAAGTGTGTGAATGAGAGAGCCACACTCTTTAGGATTACCTCCATCGCTATGATTAATGTAAGTGTGTGAATGAGAGAGCCACACTCTTTAGGATTACCTCCATCGCTATGATCATGTAAGTGTGTGAGTGAGAGAGCCACACTCTTTAGGATTACCTCTGATGCCATGATCAGTGGAAGTGTGTGAATGAGAGAGCCACACTCTTTAGGATTACCTCTGATGCCATGATCAGTGGAAGTGTGTGAATGAGAGAGCCACACTCTTTAGGATTACCTCTGATGCCATGATCAGTGGAAGTGTGTGAATGAGAGAGCCACACTCTTTAGGATTACTGGCAGTGGTATGATTGATGTAAATGTGTGAATCAGAACTGAGAGAGCCACACTTCTCAAGATTACCTCCCATGCAATGATCAGTGTAAGTATGTGAATGAGAGAGCCACGCTTGTTAGGATTACCACTAGTACTGTGATGAATGGCATGAGTGGGAAAGACTGAGCCACACTCAAAAGGATTGCTTGTGGCGCGTGATGAATGCATGAGTATGAATCAGAGAGGCACGCTCTTCAGGCTTCAGGATTACGTGCAGTGGTGTGATTAACCCCTTTGATTTGGGAATATAACAGTATAAAGATTTACCATAGGCATGGGGAAGTGCACTGTGGCATTTAACCATCCACAGCAGTCTGGAAATGCATCAGAAGATCCCATGGGGCCGTTGTTGAAATGAGAAGCGCAAATGTGTGCTAATATTACACTTCCATGGGAGCGTTATTTAAATGAGAAGCACAAATTGTGTGCTTATCTTACACTTCCATGGTAGCTGTTGTTGAAATGAGAAGCATAAATTGTGCACTCACCCTACAGTTTTATTGACTGCTTCATTGGAACCAGAAATTATTTAGCAACATTTCAACTGGAGGTTTCAGGATTTAAAGCAAAAATGAAGTTGGTTCGACTGTCTAAGTGTCTTCTTACAAAGAAGAGAGAGTGGTGATTGCAAATGATGGACGCCATTGGTTGAACTGTGACAGCATTAGCACTTGCATGAGTTGGGCAGAACTACCAGATTTATTCCAGAATATAATCAGCAACAGAGGTTTTGGAGTGTGTCATGATAATTTCCATGAAGAAATAAGTTTCACTTTGGAATGTAATACTGGACATGGACACCATCACAGCTGATGAGAGTCTGCATGAAGGGGTTCTGGTCAGGGTTCTGTGTCCATGGGGGTTCTGATGAGAGTCTGCATGAAGGGGTTCTGTGTCCGGGTTCTGATGAAAGTCTGCATGAAGGGGTTCTGTGTCCGGGTTCTGATGAGAGTCTGCATGCAGGGGTTCTGTGTCCGGGTTCTGATGAGAGTCTGCATGCAGGGTTCTGTGTCCGGGTTCTGATGAGAGTCTGCATGAAGGGGTTCTGTGTCCGGGTTTCTGATGAGAGTCTGCATGCAGGGGTTCTGTGTCCGGGTTCTGATGAGAGTCTGCATGAAGGGGTTCTGTGTCCGGGTTCTGATGATGAGAGTCTGCATGAAGGGGTTCTGTGTCCGGGTTCTGATGAGAGTCTGCATGAAGGGGTTCTGTGTCCGGGTTCTGATGAGAGTCTGCATGAAGGGGTTCTGTATTAGGGTTCTGATGATGAATGTGAAGCTGCAGACTGAGAAAGATGTATTGGATTAGGGTTCTGATGTGAATGTGAAGCTGCAGACTGAGAAAGATGTATTGGAGATGTTGAAAAAGGCAAGATTGTATTGTTGGACTGGACATTTCAGATTTAGAATAGATAAGTGTTTGTAGTTATTTTGGGGTGATAAACAGTGATGATTCAGGAAAGTTTTGAATTACTGGCCAAGGTGGGAGGTGGTGAATCAAATATGATTCACAAAATATGCTTGACCATTGTTACTGTATTGAATGCCAACTGTTTTTTTTTTTTGTTAATGAAACAAGAGAACTTTGGAAGGCTTTTTGTTGTTTTGTTTGATTCAAAGGGCAGTTCAGTTGCTTTTGGTGTGAAATTCCAGATTAGAATGAATACCTCAACAATGCAACTGGCTGTGTCAGTGATAGACTGATTTCAGTGTAGTGACAATGCTGCTGATGATCAAATTTGCTGTCTCCCTCCATCTCTCTCTCTATCTATGATTCTGTTTTCATCACATGTTTGTTTTATATATCTGTTTAGTTAAGTGTGTTTGTTGTGTGGGTGATTGTGTTAGTCACTGTGTGTTGGTCTTTATGTTTTGATTGTATTTACTCTTGTTTGTTTGCCTGTGTCTTTTCTCTTTGTTTTTTTACGTCTGTCATCACTACCTTACCAAGCTCATTTCCTGTCGCGTGTTTTGTCTCTCTGTCTCAGCCACTCATTTTCTGTCTCTGTCTCTTCCTCTCCACACACACACACACACACACACACACACACACACACACATTTTCAGTGTTTTCTCACACACACACACACACACACACACACACACACACACACACACACACACACACACTTCTCACAGGTTCTTTCTGGAATTTCCTCCCTGTCTGGGTGTCTGATGATATTTCTTTTCCTTCCTCATTCTCCAGACCTAACAACACTACCACCTGCCCCCTCCTTTTCCCACATAGTTCTCTTCACTGTCTGTAAACCAAGTGTCTGTCCCAGTGTGACCTTTCTCTGTTCCCAGCTCTATACTATAGCACAGGTTCCCCCTCCCACTCACACCCCTCCTGCCTTACTCTTTGTTGCCTACCTACATACTCTTGTCATCAGATTTGTACTTAAAACCAAACCTAAAGTGTCTGTGTTTTTCCCACCTTCATGCTCTGTCATCTGATTTGTACTTAAAGTTTAAACCAAACCCCAAGTCTGTGTTTTTCCTACCTACATACTCTTGTCGTCTGATTTGTACTTTAACCAAACCATAAGTGTCAGTATTGGGAATACAGAGGAAGGGAAGATCTGAATGGATCTGTAGCCAGCTTCTTCACACTGCGTGCCTATGTCATGGAGACTGCCTTGTTTGTCTGGGAAAGAGGACCAAGTGAGGAGCACTAACTAACATGCCAAGGTGCCCACTCTGGTTGTCTGAAGGCTCTGTGCTCCCTGTGTAGGCTTTGCTGTGGTTGTGTAGGCTGAGGACCCTATGTCATGTGCTCCCTGTGTAGGCTCAGGACCCTCTGTGCTCCCTGTGTAGGCCTTGCTGTGGCTTTGTAGACTGAGGACCCTCTGTGCTCCCTGTGTAGGCTGAGGACCCTCTGCTCCCTGTGTAGGCTGAGGACCCTCTGTGCTCCCTGTGTAGGCTGAGGACCCTCTGTGCTCCCTGTGTAGGCTGAGGACCCTTTGTGCTTCCTGTGTAGGCTGAGCACCTTATGTGCTCACTGTGTAGGCTGTGGACCCTCTGTCCTCCCTGTGTAGGCCTCGCTTTAGCTGTGTAGGCTGAGGACCCTACGTGCTCCCTGTGTAGGCTGAGGACCCTCTGTGCTCCCTATGTAGGCTGAGGACCCTACGTGCTCCCTGTGTAGGCTGAGGACCCTCTGTGCTCCCTGTGTAGGCTGTGGATCCCTGTGCTCCCTGTGTAGGCCTTGCCTTAGCTGTGTAGGCTGAAGACCCTTTGTGGTCCCTGTGTAGGCCTTGCTTTAACTGTGTAGGCTGAGGACCCTCTGTGCTCCTTGTGTAGGCTGAGGACCCTCTGTGCTCCCTGTGTGTAGGTTATGGACCCTCTGTGCTCCCTGTGTAGGCCTTGCTGTGGCTGTGTAGGCTGAGGACCCTCTGTGCTCCCTGTGTAGGCTGAGGACCCACTGTGCTCCCTGTATAGGCTGAAGACCCTCTGTGCTCCCTGTGTAGGCTGTGGACCCTCTGTGCTCCCTGTGTAGGCTGAGGACCCCCTGTGCTCCCTGTTTAGGCCTTGCTGTGGCTGTGTAGGCTGTGGACCCTCTGTGCTCCCTGTATAGTCCTTGCTATGGCTGTGTAGGCTGACACTGTGCTCCCTGTGTAGGCTGAGGACCTTATGTGCTCACTGTGTAGGCTGTGGACCCTCTGTGCTCCCTGTGTAGTCCTTGCTATGGCTGTGTAGGCTGACACTGTGCTCCCTGTGTAGGCTGAGGACCCCCTGCTCCCTGTTTAGGCCTTGCTGTGGCTGTGTAGGCTGTGGACCCTCTGTGCTCCCTGTGTAGGCTGTGGACCCTCTGTGCTCCCTGTGTAGGCTGAGGACCCTCTGTGCTCCCTGTGTAGGCTGAGGACCCTCTATGCTCCCTGTGTAGGCTGAGGACCCTCTGTGCTCCCTGTGTAGGCTGAGGACCCTCTGTGCTCCCTGTGTAGGCTGAGGCTGTGTAGGCTGACCTCTGTGCTCCCTGTAGGCTGAGGCCTCTGCTATGGCTGTGTAGGCTGAGGACCCTCTGTGCTCCCTGTGCTCCCTGTGTAGGCTGAGGACCCTGACACTGTGCTCCCTGTGTAGGTGAGGACCCTCTGTGCTCCCTGTGTAGTCCTTGCTATGGCTGTGTAGGCTGACACTGTCTCCCTGTGTAGGCTGAGGACCCTCTGTGCTCCCTGTGTAGGCTTTGCTGTGGATGTGTAGGCTGAGGACTCTCTGTGCTCCCTGTGTAGCCTGAGGACCCTCTGTGCTCCCTGCGTAGGCCTTGCCATGGCTCCCTGTGTAGGCTGAGGACCCTCTGTGCTCCCTGAGTAGGCTGAGGACCCTCTGTGCTCCCTGTGCAGGCCTTGCTGTGGCTGTGTAGGCTGAGGATCCTCTGTGCTCCCTGGGTAGGCTGAGGACCCTCTGTGCTCCCTGAGTAGGCTGAGGACCTTCTGTGGTCCCTGTGTAGGCCTTACTGTAGCTGTGTAGGTTGAGGACCCTCTGTGCTCCCTGTATAGGCTGAGGACCCTCTGTGCTCCCTGTATAGGCTGAGGACCTCTGTGCTCCCCTGTGTAGACCTTGCTGTGGCTGTGTAGGCTGTGGGACCCTCTGTCAGTCTGTGCTCCCTGTGTAGGCTGTAGACCCTCTGTGCTCCCTGTGTAGTCCTTGCTGTGGCTGTGTAGGCTGTGGCTACATGAGCTGAGGAAAGGTCCTGCCACCAAGAAGTGTTGAATATGGTGCTGTCACTGACAGCAAGTGGCGCTGAGTGTGTGTCTGTGTGTCTGTCAGGTGTGCAACAAGTTCCACGAGATGGCAACAGTGCAAGAGGTGTTGAAGATGATGCTGCCCTGACAGCTGATGGCACTGAATGTGTGTGTGTGTGTGTGTGTGTGTGTGTGTGTGTGTGTGTGTGTGTGTGTGTGTGTGTCTGTCTGTCAGGTGTGCAACATGTTCCTTGAGGTGGCGGCGGTGCAAGAGGTGGTGAGATGCTGCCACAGACAGCTGATGGCACTGAATGTGTGTGTGTGTGTTTCAGGCATGCAACGAGTTCCATGAGGTGGCGGCGGTGCAGGGCAAGAGGTGGCAGAAGCTACTGTCCCACGAACACGAGCAGCGGCTGAAGCTGGAGGACATGGTGGAGCAGCTGGCCAAGGACCAGATCTCCCTGGAGAAGAAGGCACGGCTGACTGTCAAACAGGAGGGCGGGAGAGGTGAGACTCTGTGTGTGTGTGTGTGTGTGTGTGTGTGTGTGTGTGTGTGTGTGTGTGTGTTGGGTAAGCTGTGTTAGTTGCTGTGTCTCTTTGTGTGTGTGTGTCGTGAGTAAAGCTCTATGTGTATGTGTGTGTATGTGTGAGATGCTGTGTCTGTTCATATGTGTATACATTGTGTGTGTGTGTGTCTGAGAGGGAGTTGAGCTGTGTCCATTTGTGTCTGTCTGCCTATATATCTGAGGGAAGTTGTCTGTTGGTGGTGTGTCTTTGTCTCTGTACGTGTCTGGTGATGTCTACATGTTGGCATGTCTCAAATGTACATGGCCTCACACCAAAGACAGTAAGTGTCTTGGGATGTATACATGTTGGCTCTCTGTACATGTCTGGTGATGGTATACATGTTGGCTGTCTCTGTACATGTACTGGTGATGTATATATGTTGGCATGTCTCTGTACATGTCTGGTGATGTATACATGTTGGCTGTCTCTGTACATGTCTGGTGATGTATACATGTTGGCATGTCTCTGTACATGTCTGGTGATGTCACATGTTGGCTGTCTCTGTACATGTCTGGTGATGTATACACGTTGGCATGTCTCTGTACATGTCTGGTGATGGTATACATGTTGGCTGTCTCTGTACATGTCTGGTGATGTATATATGTTGGCATGTCTCTGTACATGTCTGGTGATGTATACATGTTGGCTGTCTCTGTACATGTCTGGTGATGTATACATGTTGGCATGTCTCTGTTCATGTCTGGTGATGTCTACATGTTGGCTGTATCTGTACATGTCTGGTGATGTATACACGTTGGCATGTCTCTGTACATGTCTGGTGATGAATACATGCTGGCTGTCTCAGTACATGTCTGGTGATGTCTACATGTTGGCTGTCTCTGTACATGTCTGGTGATGTCTACATGTTGGCATGTCTCAAATGTACATGGCCTCACACCAAAGACAGTAAATGTCTTGGGATGTATACACGTTGGCATGTCTCTGTACATGTCTGGTGATGATGAATACATGTTGGCTGTCTCTGTACATGTCTGGTGATGGAATACATGTTGGCTGTCTCTGTACATGTCTGGTGATGTATACATGTTGGCATGTCTCTGTACATGTCTGGTGATGTATATATGTTGGCATGTCTCTGTACATGTCTGGTGATGTATATGTTTGCTGTCACTGTACATGTCTGGTGATGTATATATGTTGGCATGTCTCTGTACATGTCTGGTGATGTATATATATGTTGGCTGTCTCTGTACATGTCTGGTGATGTCAACATGTTGGCATGTCTCAAATGTACGTGGCCTCACACCAAAGACTAAGTGTCTTGGATGTATACATATTTGAATATCTCAAACGTACATAGCTTCGCACCAAAGACGTATACATACATGTGTGCATGTCTCAAATGTACACAGTCTCACACCAATGACCAGTGGTGTGCACTTATGTCAGCTATGGGACATATTCGGCTTTTGGTCCAATACACCTGTACATGTTTGTCAATACATGACGGCTTCACACGTGCAGCACACACAAATATTTCACAGTGGAGTGTGATGATACCTGTTTACATTGATTGGTCAGTTCTCACCATATATGATGTTAACAGTGTAGTGTGGTAATACCTGTTTACACTGATTGGTAAACTCATCATCAGACATAGATATTAACACTAATAACAGTGGAGTGTGATGTTACCTGTTTACATTGGTAAACCTCCCACTTACCTTCAAATGTTGTCGCAGAAAGATGACAAACAGAGCAGGCATCCAAGTACATAATTACATAGCCATGGCCATGTGCATACACACAGGTACACATGTATTGCACACCCTAAAGTACATATATAGCCATGGTCACGTGCATACACACAGGTACACATGTATTATTGCACACCCTAAAGCTAAAGTACATATATAGCCATGGCCATGTGCATACACACAGGTACACATGTATTGCACACCCTAAAGTATATACATAGTCATGGCCATGTGCATACTCACAGGTACACATGTATTGCACACCCTAAAGTACACATATAGCCATGGTCATGTGCATACATACAGGTACACATGTATTGCACATCCTCACTGACAAGTACACATCTAGCCACGGCCATGTGCATACACACAGATACACATGTACCGCACATCCTTACTGGCAAGTACATGGCCATGTGCATACACACAGGTACTCTTGTATTACACATCCTCACTGACAAGTACACATCTAGCCATGGCCATGTGCATACACACAGGTACTCATGTATTGCACACCCTCACTGACAAGTACATGTGTAGCCATGGCCAAATACATACACACAGGTACACATGTATTGCACATCCTCACTGACAAGTACATGGCCATGTGCATACACACACATACACATGTATTGCACATCGTCACTGACAAGTACACATCTAGCCATGGTCATGTGTGCATACACACAGGTACACAGGTATTGCACATCCTCGCTGACTGCCATCTAGCTGCTCACTCCAGTTCACAGACTTCCATCATTTTCCTCATATATTCCTTCAGCTGCACATTTGCTCACACAATAACACACAGTTTGCGCGCACACACACACACACACACACACACACACACACACACACACACACACACACACACACACACAGGCATTTCTGTGCATTCGGTGGCTTTGAAAAGTCTGCAGATTCTGCTTGGGGGAATGTGACTGTTGAAAGTGTGGGAAGGGTAAGGGTGTGTGTGAAAAAATGGGAGAGGAAAAGTGAGAGCAAGGGGTGGGGGGGGGAGTGAGAGAGGGGGGAATAGGAAGGTGAGAGGAGAAGAGGATGCGAGGTAGAGAGAGAGAGAGAGAGATGGCAAGTACATGAAAGAAGGTTAATTTGAAGTGTTCATTATGGTTTTATTCTGTGATACAAATGTTACCACTTGTCTGAGGAATCTGTAGAAACACTGATGTTTTGCAGCAATGACCATTCTTAACAGAACTTTTTTCTTCTCTGTGTGTGTGTGTGTGTGTGTGTGTGTGTGTGTGTGTGTGTGTGTGTGTGTGCGCGCTACTGTGTTGGTTGTAAAGGGAGAAGGGAGGGGAGGGGATGTACATTTTACTTGTGCATTCTGACGTCCACTTTGACTTGAATAATGTGTTTATTTTACCTGCGTATTGGTTAATGGAGTGGGAGTGAGCAAGGTGCTTTGTCAACATTTCAGACTGTACTGTTATTTATTTACTGGAAAGGACATCCGAAACGAGCAGGGAGACGGTAAAAAGTAAGAGAAAGGAATGGGGCAACTCTTGCTCACTTGAAGAGATTTTGCATGCCCGCTTACTCCGGCTGAATGCAGCTTACCACACTAAATTCTCATGCACAAATGTAGAAACAATTCTTGAAAAAGGATGTTCAAGCTTTCCCTTAAATACCCCTGTGCCCGACAGGTCTAGTGGAGAAGTGAACAAACATAAATGAGTATTCATTCAGGACAAGCATAGCCTTTGTGAACATCGCCCAGCAGAACCCAAAAGACAAACAGAAACCAGTACAGGCTTGCTTGATGTGAAGAAACCAGTACAGGCTTGCATGTTGTGAAGAAACCAGTACAGGCTTGCTTGATGTGAAATAACCAGTACAGGCTTGTTTGATGTGAAACCAATACAGGCTTGCTTGATGTGAAGAAACTAATACAGGCTTGCTTGATGTGAAGAAACCAGTACAGGCTTCCTTGATGTGAAGAAACCAGTACAGGCTTGTTGATGTGAAGAAACCAGTACAGCTTGCTTGATGTGAAGAAACCAGTACAGGCTTGCTTGATGTGAAGAAACCAGTACAGGCTTGCTTGATGTGAAGAAACCAGTACAGGCTTGTTTGATGTGAAGAAACCAGTACAGCTTGTTTGATGTGAAGAAACCAGTACAGGCTTGTTTGATGTGAAGAAACCAGTACAGGCTTGTTTGATGTGAAGAAACCAGTACAGGCTTGTTTGATGTGAAGAAACCAGTACAGGCTTGCTTGATGTGAAGAAACCAGTACAGGCTTGCTTGATGTGAAGAAACCAGTACAGGCTTGTTTGATGTGAAGAAACCAGTACAGGCTTGTTTGATGTGAAGAAACCAGTACAGGCTTGTTTGATGTGAAGAAGAAACCAGTACAGGCTTGTTTGATGTGAAGAAGCCAGTACAGGCTTGTTTGATGTGAAGAAACCAGTACAGGCTTGTTTGGAGGGAAGTCTGAAATGAGGCAGGGACCACCAGGAAGCAGTAACAAACAAGTGGGTAAGTCTTGCTCCCTTGATGAGATGGTTAAATGCCTTCAACTCCAAATAATGCTGCCTATGACACCAAGTAATGAATTGTGTAACGATGTGTGTGTGTGTGTGTGTGTGTGTGTGTGTGTGTAGCACACACCGAGGGAGAAAAGGGAAGTGGGGAAGGGGGATGGGGAGGGAGTGACTGGGATCTGTGTTGCAAAGTTGACATTTGTTTCACAGACATAGCTCGGTTCCATGTGGACTGCAGAAGAAATTTCCTTCTGGGTTTTGATAAGGACAGTTAATGTCTGGAGTTATTGACACACATATACACACACACACACACACACATATCACATACAACTGTGCATGCACACACACACACACGCACGCACGCACGCACGCACGCACACGCACATTCATACACACACTGTGACGCATACGCACACACACACACACACACACACACACACACACACACACACACACACACACACACACATGTACACACTCGCAAAGGAGGCCAGCAGGAGCAGGAACAGGGCAAACCGGCATGCTGCAAGATGAAGTACTCCTGTCAGTGTGTTAGAAGGTCAGATCTGAAGTTACTTCCCTTGGGCTGTTAGAGTAGGGAAACACAGACGTGACTTCACAGAGCTCCGTTTCTGGCTGTATCGTCTTTGTGTCGGAGGTCTGCGCCCCCACCACCCCCCCCCCCCCCCTCCTCCCAAGCCCTGCTCCCTCCCCCTCCCGCCCTACATTCAGAGTATAGGTAAAGACCAAGGCATCTGTGTGAAAACTTCCATGGACATCTGGAAGACATCAGGCTGGCATCAGAGCCAACCACATTACCATGATCAGCAGCAGCCACAAGGCTTTTTGTGCACACCGCAGCTCTCTCTGTCTCTCTCTGTCTGTCTCACACACACACACACACACACACACACACACACACACACACACACATTCAACCTATCAGTCAGTCAGTGAATGAATCAGTGTCTCCTGTGATCTGGTTGCGTGGAGAAGTGAAGCTTGGCAGAGGACACTGGATGCTGCAGAGGTGGCATCAGTCTGCCAGAACAAGGCCTGGAATGGTCTGGACAGTCACAGCGCTGTGAACCACATGGAACTGGCTACAACAAAAATAGCACCGTCACAGCACTTTGAACCTCATGGAACTGGCTACAACAACAGGACAGCCACAGCACTGTGAACCACATGGAACTGGCTTCAACAATAGGACGGTCACAGCACTGTGAACCACATGGAACTGGCTACAACAATAGGACGGTCACAGCACTGCGAACCACATGGAACTGGCTACAACAAATAGGACAGTCACAGCACTGTGAACCACATGGAACTGGCTTCAACAATAGGACCGTCACAGCACTGTGAGCACATGGAACTGGCTACAACAACAGGACGGTCACAGCACTGCGAACCACATGAACTGGCTTCAACAATAGGACACAGCACTGTGAACCACATGGAACTGGCTACAACAACAGGACAGTCACAGCACTGTGAACCACATGGAACTGGCTACAACAACAGGACAGTCACAGCACTGTGAACCACATGGAACTGGCTACAATAGGACAGTCACAGCACTGCGCCACATGGAACTGGCTTCAACATAGGACAGTGACAGCTGTGAACCACATGGAACACAACAATAGGACGGTCACAGCATTGCGAACCACATGGAACTGGCTGAACAGTCACAGCACTGTGAACCACATGGAACTGGCTACAACAACAGGACAGTCACAGCACTGTGAACCACATGGAACTGGCTACAATAGGACAGTCACAGCACTGCGAACCACATGGAACTGGCTTCAACAATAGGACAGTGACAGCACTGTGAACCACATGGAACTGGCTACAACAATAGGACGGTCACAGCACTGTGAACCACATGGAACTGGCTGCAACAATAGGACAGTCACAGAACTGTGAACCACATGGAACTGGCTTCAACAATAGGACAGTCACAGCACTGTGAACCACATGGAACTGGCTACAATTTGACAGTCACAGCACTGTGAACCACATGGAGCATGTCATGTGGACTGGCACTGGGAGAGGGTGATGTGGCTGTGGAAGAAGTGCACCATCAAAAAAGGGAAACCATGTGGGTGGACAGTGGAAACAGTGTTGCTAATATTGGACATGATAGATGATAGGTGTGACAGTGGGAAGCTAACAGCTAACATTGGATCATAATAGGTGAGACAGTGGGAACCAATGTAGCTAACAGCTAACATTGGACATGATAGATGATAGGTGTGACAGTGGAAACCAATGTAGCTAACATGGGACATGATATGTGTGACAGTGGAAAACTAATGTAGCTAACATGGGACATGATATGTGTGACAGTGGAAACAATGTAGCTAACAGCTAACATTGGACATGATAGCTGATAGATGTGACAGTGGAAACCAATGTAGCTAACATGGGACATGATAGATGATAGGTGTGACAGTGGAAACCAATGTAGCTAACATGGGACATGATAGGTTGACAGTGGAAACCAATGTAGCTAACATGGGACATGATAGATGATAGATACAGTGAGAGTGTAGTAACATGGGACGTAGCTCTCAAACCAAGAAACATGGGACATGATAGTACAGTGGAAACCACTAACATGGGACATGATAGATGCGAAAGGGTAGTCAACGAACTTTCAAACCAGTTATGAAGTACCGTAGTTCAGAACTGCACCGTAGTCATTGCAGTAACAGTACAGGCTAATAAGAGGACTGGATTAAAAACTGTATCAAGGAGTGCAGATGCAGGAGGCAATAATAAATATCTCCACATTGCATGCACGCATGCACTGCCATACACATTGTCCTTGTGGGTCTGTTGTATCTCTTCTGTACTCCCACTCCCACCCCAGTTTCCTGTCCTACCCCTCTCTGCTTGGCTATTGTTGTGTTGTGATGCTCTTGAAGCCAGCAACCGTTCTGTGGAAAGTTGATCAGTAAACTAAAGAGGAGGCTGTAAAACACCAAAAGTAAATCATGGGCCAGTGAAACTGGGTGAATTCTGCAGCTGACCTTAGCGTCCATCAGAGAGGTTGAGCTGTGCCAGTGGACCATGTGCACGTGCAATCGGTCACACCAACGCTATCCCGTGGCAGTGTCTAGTCTCGCATGCAAAAAGGCAGCAGACTTGGGACAGCAAACGGCAACTGCCAGACCTAAGTGGTCGTGAGCCCTTCGACCTGGGCAGGAGACGACTGTAGCAGTGGAAAGGGAGAAGTTGCTTGCCTGTACCAAGCCCTTGGTATGGAGGATTTGAGGGGACCAGCTGGACCGAGATAAACGTTGGGGGGGGGGGGGGGGGGGGGGGGGGGGGGGGGGGGGGGGGGGGGGGGCGTATAAGGGAGGAGGTAGCTTGTTAGAAGTGAGATAAGAAGAGAGTGGGGGGGGGGGGGGGGGAGGAGGAGTGGTGGGGGTGGGGGGGGGGGGAGGTCTAAGCCAGAGAGCGGCGGTGCGGTAATCGGATTGGGATGGCCAGTGTTGGCAGTGGAGGCCGGCTGCTGTCCTGGCAGGCCCTTGGGCACAAGTCGATAGCTCCAGACCTCCTCACAGTTGACCTTTTGCCCTTTGAGATGGGCTCATCCCCCAACCAAGTGGATCCCCCCCCCCCCCCCCCCACGATCAGCGGAGGGGGAGTGGAAGGAACGGAGGATGCACACAGCATCCAGTTGACCTTAGCCCTTCAAGGTCACCGCTCTCACAGGGAGACAAGAACCCGACGTTTGATCAGAGAAACGGCACTGTATGTTATATACCCATCTTACCTGTGGCTTGTTACATACATGTGTGGGTTACTACATACATGTGTGGCTTGTTACATATACATGTGGCTTGTTACATACATGTGTGGTTTGTTGTTACATATACGTGTGGCTTGTTACATACATGTGTGGCTTGTTACATGTATGTGTGGTTTGTTACATATATGTGGCTTGTTACATACATATGTGGCTTTTAATTACATATATGTGTGGCCTGTAATTACATATATGTGTGGCTTGTTGTTACATATATGTGTGGCTTGCTATATAGATGTGTGGTTGTGACATACATGTGTGGCTTGTTACTTAGATGTGTGGCTTGTGACATACATGTGTGGCTTGTTACTTGTATGTGTGGCTTGTAGTTACTTATGTGTGGCTTGTCATTACACACACACACACACACACACACACACACACACACACACACACACATATATATATATATATATATATATATGTGTGTGTGTGTGTGTGTGTGTGTGTGTGTGTGTGTGTGTGGTGTGTGTGTGTGTCTGGCTTTGAAAGTAGATGTGTGGCTTGTTACACAGATATGTGGCTTGTTGTTACATGTATGTGTGACTTATTACACTGATGTGTGGTTTGTCATTACATATATGTGTGGCTTGTCGTTACAAGTATGTGCGGCTTGTAGCTTATATGTTTGGCTTGTTAAATATAGGTGTGGCTTGACATTACATAGGTATGTGTGGCTTGTCATTACATATATGTGTGGCTTGTTACATACATATGTGGCTTGTCGTTACATATATGTGTGGTTTGATGTTACATATGTGTATGACTTGATATTACCTATATATTTGGCTTGTCGCTACATAGATACATGGCTTGCTACATGTATATGTGGCTTGTCTTTACATATATGTGTGGCTTGTTGTTACATATACATGTGGCTTGTCAGGTGGAGAAGCTGATCTACCAGAACTCAGATCATAATGTTTGGTTAAGGGAAGGGTTTTCGTGTGGAGACCTGTGGTAATGAGAATAGTTTGATACGCCAACATGCAGTGTCTAGAGGACTGTGATGACGAAGCTTTTAGAGACAGGAGGCAGATGACTGCAAGGGCAGTAGGTATAACACTGGATGATTGTAGCGGGGCGGAAAGTGTGACCATCAGAAGGGTTGTGAAGAAGGACAGCTGATGGAATGAGGATAACGTGTTACATTTTGTGGTGAACAGTAGCAGTGCAGGGTGCTTCACCCTCAGGAAACAGGTCAGTCACTGGGTGGTATGTCACCCTCAGGAAACAGGTCAGTCACTGGGTGGCATGTCACCCCCAGGAAACAGGTCAGTCACTGGGCAGTGTGTCACCACCATGTCACCCCCAGGAAACAGGTCAGTCATTGGGTGGCATGTCACCCCCAGGAAACAGGTCAGTCGCTGGGCGGCATGTCACCCCCAGGAAACAGGTCAGTTACTGGGCAGCATGTCACCCCCAGGAAACGGGTCAGTTGCTGGGCAGGAAACAGGTCACTAGGCAGCATGTCACCCTCAGAAACAGGTCAGTCACTAGGCGGCATGTCACCCACAGGAAACAGGTCAGTCACTGGGACGGCATGTCACCCTCAGGAAACAGGGCAGTCACTGGGCTGCATGTCATCCACAGGAAACGGGTCAGTCGCTGGGCAGGAAACAGGTCACTGGGCGGCATGTCACCCACAGGGAAACAGGTCAGTCACTGAGCGGCATGTCACCCACAGGAAACAGGTCAGTCAGTGGGTGACATGTCACTCTCAGGAAACAGGTCAGTCACTGGGCGGTATGTCACCCTCAGGAAACAGGTCAGTCACTGGGCGGCATATCACCCCCAGAAAACAGGTCAGTCACTGGGTGGCGGCATGTCACCCCCAGGAAACGGGTCAGTCACTGGGCAGCATGTCACCCCCAGGAAACGGGTCAGTCACTGGGCGGCATGTCACCCTCAGGAAAACGGTCAGTCACTGGGCGGCATGTCACCCTCAGGAAACAGGTCAGTCAGTGGGTGGCATGTCACCCTCAGGAAACAGGTCAGTCACAGGGTGGCATGTCACCCCCAGGAAACAGGTCAGTCACCCTCAGGCTGGTCATGTCATCCCTCAGGAAACAGGTCAGTCACTGGGTGGCATGTCACCCTCAGGAAACAGGTCAGTCACTGGGCTGCATGTCATCCACAGGAAACAGGTCAGTCACTGGGCTGCATGTCATCCACAGGAAACAGGTCAGTCAGTGGGTGACATGTCACTCTCAGGAAACAGGTCAGTCACTGGGGGAACAGGTCAGTCACTGGGTGGCAGGAGGGGGGACTGGGTGGAAACAGGTCAGTCACTGGGTCTAAGGAAGGGGGACTGGGTGAACATGCGCATAACCCGCCACATGACTGGTGCACACTTCAGAACAGTCTCATAGTGGGATGTCTGTCCTTGACCCCGTGATCTTGACTTGGGGGTGAAAGTTGAAGGGGTCTGTGGCTCAGGCCTCAGAGGGCTGTGGTGTGTGTCGACCTGACCTGTGTCCTGTTGGACTTGCTGTCCTTGGACCCAAGACCCAAGGACCCTGCCACCCCCCCCCCCCCCCCCCCCCCCCCCCCCCCCTGCCCACACAGCAACGTCCTATCCCACACACGAAGGTCAGGACCTTACTGGCGGGGGTCAGGCCATTGTGACCTGCTGTGCCAGCCCTGTGACGTGTGGGGACAGACAGCCTCATATGGTTGAGATGATGGTCCTGACTGAAACTGTCCTCCCCCAGCTTCAACCAGCTGCCCCACTCTCTTCCACCCCTGTGGGCAATGAAGCCCCAGTAGTGGTGGGGGGTTGTGACATGGAGGATGTCAGTGATTCGCTGAGTGAGAGTGTGTGGTATAGTGTGGAGGAGGGGGAGTGAGAGTATGTGGGCATGGTGTGGAGGAGAGGGAGGGAGAGTGTGTGGCAGAGTGTGGAGGAGAGGGAGTGAGAGTGTGTGGCATGGTGTGGAGGAGGGGGAGGGAGAGTGTGTGTGGCATGAGTGTGGGGGAGGAGGGGTGTGTGGCAGAGTGTGGAGGAGGGTGAGGGAGAGTGTGTGGACAGTGTGGGGAGGGGAGAGTGTGTGGCATGTGTGGAGGAGGGGAAGGGAGAGTGTGGCATAGTGTGGAGGAGGGGGAGTGAGAGCGTGTGGCGTGGTGTGGAGGAGGGGAGTGAGAGTGTGTGTGGCATAGTGTGGAGGAGGGGAAGGGAGAGTGTGGCATAGTGTGGAGGAGGGGAGTGAGAGTGTGTGGCATGGTGTGGAGGAGGGGGAGGGAGAGTGTGTGGGCACAGTGTGGAGGAGGGGGAGTGAGAGTGTGGGGCATGGTGTGGAGGAGGGGGAGGGAGAGTGTGTGGCACAGTGTGGAGGAGGGGGAGGGAGAGAGTGTGGTGTAGTGTGGAGGAGGGGGAGTGAGAGTTGTGGCATAGTGTGGAGGAGGAGGGGAAGTGAGAGTGTGTGGCAGAGTGTGGAGGAGGGAGGGATGAGAGTGTGTGGCATAGTGTGGAGGAGGGGAGTGAGAGTTGTGTGCATAGTGTGGAGGATGGGGATTGAGAGTGTGTGGCACAGTGTGGAGGAGGGGGAGTGAGAGTGTGTGGCATGGTGTGTGGAGGAGGGAGGGAGAGTGTGTGGCATGGTGTGGAGGAGGGGGAGTGAGAGTGTGTGGCACAGTGTGGAGGATGGGGATTGAGAGTGTGTGGCATGGTGTGGAGGAGGGGGAGGGAGAGTGTGTGGCACAGTGTGGAGGAGGGGGAGGGAGAGTGTGTGTGGCATACTGTGGAGGAGAGGGAGTGAGAGTGTGGGGCATGGTGTGGAGGAGGAGAGGGAGGGAGAGTGTGTGGCACAGTGTGGAGGAGGGGAGGGAGAGTGTGGCATACTGTGGAGGAGAGGGAGTGAGAGTGTGGGGCATGGTGTGGAGGAGGGGGAGGGAGAGTGTGTGGCATGGTATGGAGGAGGGGGGGAGTGAGGGTGTATGGCACAGAGGGAGTGAGAGTGTGTGTGCATGGTGTGGAGGAGAGGGAGGGAGAGTGTGTGGCACAGTGTGGAGGAGGGGAGGGAGAGTGTGGCAGACTGTGTGGAGAGGGAGTGAGAGTGTGTGGCATGGTGTGGAGGAGGGGGAGGGAGAGTGTGTGGCATGGTGTGGAGGAGGGGGAGTGAGAGTGTGTGTGGCACAGTGTGGAGGAGGGGGGGAGGAGAGTGTGTGCGGTAGTGTGTGGAGGAGGGGGAGTGAGAGTGTGTGGCATAGTGTGGAGGAGGGGGAGAAGAGTGTGTGGCATAGTGTGGAGGAGGGGGAGTGAGAGTGTGTGGCATAGTGTGGAGGAGGGGGAGGGAGAGTGTGTGGCGGTGTAGTGGAGGAGGGGGAGGGAGAGTGTGTGGCACAGTGGAGAGGAGGGGGAGTGAGAGTGTGTGGCATAGTGTGGAGGAGGGGGAGTGAGAGTGTGTGGCATAGTGAGGAGGAGGGGGAGGAGAGTGTGTGGCACAGTGTGGAGGAGGGGGAGGGAGAGTGTGTGGCATGGTGTGGAGGAGGGGGAGGGAGAGTGTGTGGCACAGTGTGTGGAGGAGGGGGAGTGAGAGTGTGTGGCACAGTGTGGAGGAGGGGAGGGAGAGTGTGTGGCACAGTGTGGAGGAGGGGGAGGGAGAGTGTGTGGCATGGTGTGGAGGAGGGGGAGGGAGAGTGTGTGGCATGGTGTGGAGGAGGGGGAGGGAGAGTGTGTGGTATGGTGTGGGAGGAGGGGGAGTCAGAGTGTGTGGCACAGCGTGTGGAGGAGGGGGAGGGAGAGTGTGTGGCATGGTGTGGAGGAGGGGGAGTGAGAGTGTGTGGCACAGTGTGGAGGAGGGGGAGTGAGAGTGTGTGGCACAGTGTGGAGGAGGGGGAGTCAGAGTGTGTGGCACAGTGTAGAGGAGGGGGAGGGAGGGTGTGTGTGGCACAGTGTGGAGGAAGGGGAGTGAGAGTGTGTGGCATAGTGTGGAGGAGGGGAGGGAGAGTGTGTGGCACAGTGTGGAGGAGGGGGAGGGAGAGTGTGGCACAGTGTGGAGGACGGGGGAGGGAGAGAGTGTGTGCACAGTGTGGAGGACGGGGAGGAGAGTGTGTGACACAGTGTAGAGGAGGGGGAGGGAGGGAGAGTGTGTGGCACAGTGTGGAGGAGAGGGAGTGAGAGTGTGTGGCATGGTGTGGAGGAGGGGGAGGAAGAGTGTGTGGCAGAGTGTGGAGGAGGGGGAGGGAGGGAGAGTGTGTGGCACAGTGTGGAGGACGGGAGGGAGAGAGTGTGTGGCATGGTGAGGAGGAGGAGGAGGGAGAGTGTGTGGCATAGTGTGGAGGAGGGGAGGGAGAGTGTGCGTGTAGTGTGGAGGAGGGGAGTGAGGGTGTGTGTGCATACTGTGAAGGAGGGGGAGGGAGAGTGTGTGTGGCATAGTGTGGAGGAGGAGGGGGAGAGTGTGTGGCATAGTGTGGAGGAGGAGGGGGGGGAGGGAGAGTGTGTGGCACAGTGTGGAGGATGGTGAGGGAGAGTGTCACATACTGTGGAGGAGGAGGAGGAAAGAGTGTGTGTAGCATAGTGAGGAGGAGGGGGAGGGAGAGTGTGTGGCACAGTGTGGGAGGAGGGGAGGGAGAGTGTGTGGGCACAGTGTGGAGGAGGGGTGGGAGAGTGTGTGGCACAGTGTGGAGGAGGAGGAGGAGGAGAGTGTGTGTGGCATAGTGTGGTGGAGGGGAGAGAGAGAGTGTGTGGCATAGTGTGGAGGAGGAGGAGGGAGAGTGTGTGGCATAGTGTGGAGGAGGGGGTGGGAGAGTGTGTGGCATAGTGTGGAGGAGGGGGTGGGAGAGTGTGTGGGCATAGTGTGGAGGGGTGCAGAGCCCAGGGTTCAGGGGGCCGGGCACAGTGGGTCTGGAAGTCAGTGAGGGCCTGGGGTCAGTGAGGGGCACAGAGAGCCTGTAGGTCATTGAGGGTTTGGAGGTCAGTGAGGGTCACAGTGATCCTGGAGGTCAGTGAGGGTCTGGGGTCAGTGAGGGCACAGAGGATCTGGAGGTTAGTGAGGGCCTGGGGTCAGTGAGGGGCACAGAGGGCCTGTAGGTCAATGAGGGTCTGGAGGTCAGTGAGGGTCACAGTGATCCTGGAGGTCAGTGAGGGTCTGGGGTCAGCGAGGGCACAGAGGGTCTGGAGGTCAGTGAGGGTCTGGAGGTCAGTGAGGGGTATAGAGTTCCTGGAGGTCAATGAGGGTCTGGAGGTCCAAAGTCATAAAGGGCCGGGAAGTCAGTGAGGGTCTGGAGGTCAGTGAGGGGCACAGAGTGCCTGGAAGTCAGTGAGGGTCTGGAGGTCAGTGAGGATCACAGTGGGTGTGGAGGTCATTGAGGGGCTGGAGGTCAGTGAGGGGCACAGAGGGCCTGGAGGTCAGTGAGGGGCACAGAGGGCCTGGAGGTCAGTGAGGGCCTGGAGGTCAGTGAGGGGCACAGACGACCTGGAGGTCATTGAGGGGCTGGAGGTCAGTGAGGGGCACAGAGGCCTGGAGGTCAGTGAGGGGCACAGAGGACCTGGAGGTCAGTGAGGGGCTGGAGGTCAGGAGGGGCACAGAGGGCCTGAGGTCAGTGAGGGGCACAGGGACCTGGAGGTCAGTGAGGGGTACAGAGGGCTGGAGGTCAGTGAGGGGCACAGAGGTCAGTGAGGGTCTGGAGGTCAGTGAGAGGGTACAGAGAGCCTGGACAGTGAGGGCCTGGAGGTCAGTGAGGGGGGACGACCTGGAGGTCAGTGAGGGGCACAGAGGGCCTGGAGGTCAGTGAGGGGCACAGAGGACCTGGAGGTCAGTGAGGGGCACAGAGGGCCTGGAGGCCAGTGAGGGGCACAGAGGACCTGGAGGTCGGTGAGGTCCTGGAGATTAGTGAAAATATGGAGGGTCTGGAGGTCAGTGAGGGTCATAGAGGGCATGAAGGCCATGGGGGGGGTGGGGGGTGAAGGTCAGTGAAGGCCTGGAGGTCAGTGAGGACCTGGAGGTCAGTGAGGGGTCACGGGAGGCCGCCCTCTGATGGTGGGCGGCCATTTACCTCGCTGTCAGTGTTGGCAGAACAATTTTCTTTCTTTCTGTTCTCCACCATGTTAGAGAAGAGAAGAGAGACCGATGTTAACAACGCCAAGGTCAGTTTTTCATCCGCTTTCATCACCCCCGTCACCCAGACTCTCTCTCTCTCTCTCTCTCTCTCTCTCTCTCTCTCTCTCTCTCTCTCTCTTTTTTTTTTTCCTGTGTTTAAGGCAGGATTTTCATGTACTGTGATGAGGCTGTTGGTGCTCACAGCGTCTGTTTACTGACAGTCCAGCCCACCACTGGAGGGCTGTATGGTGGGGTTGGGTAGGGGGAGGGGGGAGCGAGCATGCGCGTGCTGCTAGATGGCCCAACGTCAGACTGGCTGACCGGGAAACCTTGGGAGAGCAATCAAACAGCCCACTACCTTAACCAGTGAACGCGTGGACTGAGCAGAGTCAGCAGACTGACCGCTTGACTCATTGACCTGTGGACCCTGCAGCAGACTGATGGGCAGGTGCACACATCAGTCATGAGGTAGACTCCCTGCCACTCCATTCTGCGCCTCCCCTCATCATGCCCCCCCCCCCTCCCAGCCTTTTGAATTGTTGATTGGCAAAGTCCTGCCGAGATGCATCCTTGTTGGAAGGCATGTGAAGAGAATTAGTGCGCTCTCTCTCTCTCTCTCTCTCTCTCTCTCTCTCTCTCTCTCTCTCTCTCTCTCTCTCTCTCTCTCTCAACGATGACAACTTTGTACAAATGATGGATCGGATCTGTCACAAAAATCAAATATACTACCGTTAGGGACTTTAATATTGATGTGTTAAAACAGCAACCAGCTTGGACAAGTACACTATCAATTAATGCACTCCATCAGCTTGTACAAACCCCAACGAGAATAACTAAAACAACTGCGACTCTTATTGATCATGTATATACTAACAACAAATCTGCAATATTAGATGTTTCAGTGGTACATTCTGGTATTAGTGATCACTGTCCAGTCTTCTGCACGTGGTCCTTAAGGCTCCCCAAACCACCACCCAAAGGTCACACGACCATCCAATATGCTCTTTCAAAAAGTTTAATGAAACAGCATTCCTCTATGACTTAAAAATTCCCCATTTCACTTAACATTTAATTACTCAGACGTCAATGATGCACTGTCCTCCTGGTACCAAACCTTCCTCACCATCATAAATAAACACGCGCCGTTACATCAAAAAAGAGTTAGGCATCCGCAGATGAACCCATGGTTAACACCAGTCTTGCTGCAAGAAAAGGTTTCTACATGACCAACTCAAGGCAGCAAATTTGTTTGAAGAATACAAAGAGCAGAGAAACTTTGTTTCAAAGCAAAGTTGAAAAAGCCAAACGAGACTACTTCAGTCAAATGATGACGGATGCAAAATCCACAGCACCAATGTGGAGTGCAGTAAACACTATTGTATGCAACAAGCGTACAGATTCACAAAATTCAAGCACAAACATCACCCCAGACAAATTTAATACCCACTTTATGTCATTATCAGATATCCTTACTCAAGCTTCACAGACTATAAGAGCACCGAATGAATATACATGCCCGACTTCCCTAGTATCATTTTGCCAACAAAAACTTGGATCCAGTAACTCAATCAAAATTCCCCTTCTTGCTGTACATGAAGTAGGAATGCACATAGCGCAATTAAAGAATAAAAAATCCATAGGTCCTGATAACATACCCGCATTTCTTCTCAAACTCGCTCAACCTTACATTGTCGAGTCTCATACATACATCTATAATTCATCCATTGAAACTAATGTTTTCCCTCAGGCGTTCAAAAACGCCAAAGTGATCCCCCTTCCAAAATCAAATGATGATTTTTTGGATCCAAATAATTACAGACCTATACCCTTACTATATATTCTATCCAAACGCCTTGACACACACACACACACACACACACACACACACACACACACACACACACACACACACACACACACATCTCAGTTCATGGAGAAAAAACAATTTCACCCACTCCAATCTGGATTCCGATCTAATCATTCCTGCCACACAGGATTATCACGAATGTGTGACTCATGGCTTTCAAATATGAACCAGTCACAAATGACAGGGGTTGTCTTTCTTGACTTCAAAAAGGAGTTTGATCTTGTTGATCATTCCATTCTTCTAAAGAAACTGTCTACTTGAACTATACCCAGACAATCTCATTATTCCAATCATACTTGAATGATAGGACTCAGTATGTAGTGCTTAATGGCAAAACCTCCGCTTCAGACTTTCTCAGACATGGAGTCCCACAGGGCTGAGTACTAGGCCCCCTACTATTCTGCATCTTCATCAGTGATATACCATTGTCCGTATCAGATGAAAAGATCATGACAGATTTATTTGCTGATGACTCATCACTCCAAAATGAATGGTAGTGATCTACAGACAATAGAAACTTCTCTCCAGGAAAGTCTCAACGCTGCGTCAGACTGGTGTCATTCAAACTCAGTGGTCATACACCCAGCCCAAACCAAATCTATGATCATAGCTACCCGCCAAAAAGACCAGTTGACTCCTCTTTGCCTAAAACTTCAGTTGAATGGCACTTCTATCGAGCAGATAGATGAGCATCGTGTTTTAGGGTTAACGATAAAGAAAGAATTGAAATGGCAATCTCGTCTCAATAACGTAAGCAAGGTAGTCACAAAACACGTGTTCATGTTATCTCAATTAAAGCGCTACGTCAACAGTAATGTGCTTAAACTTTTCTTCAGTGCACACATAATATCACGTATCAATTACGCTTCAACAGTGTGAGACGGAAGTAGTGACGTCCACAAAAAAAAGGCTGAATTCTTTCCATAGACGTGCAGCAAAGCTACTCCATCAAGCTGTATCTCTAACAACAGACGAAAAACTAAAAGCGCTGAATACATACTTCCTCTGAATAGGCATTTGGAATTCAACAAGGCATCATTTATGTTTACAATCTTGACAGATATTATGCCATGTTATATCACTGTCCATTTTACTTGATCGAACAGCTTTTCTGGCTCGGCGAAATTTCTTCCCTACCCACGCATTGATCTATACAAAACAAGCCAAGCTTACTCTGGACCATATGTCTGGAACTCACTTCCACCGAATCTGCAAAACATGAAAACTTTTAACTTTTCAAGGAACATTTGCATAAACATTTTATGTCTCAGTAGTTTTTATTATTCGATAACAATGATTAGCGCCCATTCGCAAAGTCTTATGTGAACCATACTTTGAATAAATCGTCTGAACATAAAACCTACTCCCTCAAATCACTCTTCCCCACTCCCACTCTGTCTACCATCCCTTTTCTCATCCCCCTGCCTACCATTCTCTCTCCCCCGACCCCTCCTCAAGTCAAGTCAAGTAAACTTTATTATCTCAATTTGAGAAATTAATTTGTGGTCACACACATTCACAGCAAATAAACAATAATTTAGTCACATTACCCATTTTCTCACATATGACATACATTCATATAAAGGAATTTGGATTTCAATTAAAACATCTCCTCGGTTCATAAAATCAATGGACAGGGGAATAAAACTTTGTTTAAATCTGACACTTCTGCATTTAACCGATCGATATCTTCGTCCTGACTGAAGAAGGTCATACTGATTTGCAAGAACGTGGGTCTGGTCACACGCAATCTTCTTCGCTTTACAAACAACACGGCACCTGTACAGCTCACTCAGACTTTTTTGTCTCTCACCAACGATTTTTCCTCCCACGTTCACCACTTTCTCAAGCACATTTCTACTCTTCACAGTCAACCCACCATACCAACACATAAATGAGAAAGTTAAAACAGATTCCAAGAAGCATGAATAAAATGTCCGAAGAATGTCAGTATTCACATGAAATGATCGCAGCTTGCGAAGACAATATAATCTGGTTTGACATTTTTTGTGGACATACTCAACATGGGATTTAAAATTCAGCTTATTATCTATAAAAGTTCCTAAATATTTGTATGATTCAACACGTTCTACTTCAGCACCTTTGATAAAAAGTGGTGGTACAGCTTTTGGATTCTTTCTAAAATCAATCAACATTTCTTTCGTTTTTGTTACATTCAGATCAAGATAGTTATGATCGCACCAGTCAACAAATCTTTGAACCTCCTTGAAGTAAACAGAATCAGAGTTGGAGAGATCCACAAGTGCTGAGTCATCTGAATATTTAATGTACAAAGTTGAATCACTTCCTGAACAATCATTTGCGTACAGAGTAAAAAGCACTGTGTGATAAAACAGTACCCTGGGGTGCGCCAGTTGAAATGACTCTGGAAGACGAAACAACACTTTGATATCGAACAGACTGTGTCCTCTGTGTAAGAAAATCAATTATCCAAAGAATGAGCTTGTTACACACATTTATGTTAATGAGTTTCTTTGCCATCAGATGTGGTTGTATGGTGTTGAATGCTGATGAGAAATCAATAAAGAGAATGCGTACAAAGGAGGCAGGTTTTTCGAGGTGTGAAAAAGCATGACGGAGAAGTGTGAGTGTGGCATTATCTGTTGATCTGTTCTGTTGGTATGCGAACTGAAACGGGTCTTGGTACTGTGTAGTATCTTTTAAAACAGAACAGAGGACAATTCTTTCAAGACATTTCATTGCAACAGATGTGAGGGCAAACTGGTCGGTAATCATTTAAACAGCTTGGGTTGCGTTTTTTGGGAACAGGACATACAGTGGCATTTTTCCATAAAACAGGAATTATACATTCTCTAAGTGACCAGGTAAAAAACGACTGTAAACATACGAGAGCTGAGAAGCACACACCTTCAACAATTTTCCACAGATATTATCAGGGCCCATTGCCTTTCTCACATTTAAACGTTTGAAAAAAAACTGAACATCATTTTCCTCAATCACAACAGAATCACTTCCATCAACATCGTTTTTAACATTGCTTTGGAGTTCTTCCTTCACTCCCTTTAATTCTTTACTAAAATCTTTATCATCAAATTACAGTAAAAATCGTTCAGTTTCTCTGCAAATTAGATTACCATGGTGCTATGTTGAATTTTCAGTATGAATATGTGTTGAAATAATGTATGCATGACAAGGACAGATCGCAAGACTAGGCTTTGGCCAAAAATCTTCGTCCTTGTGTATTAAAGATCAATCAATCAATCAATCTCTCAGTGTTAGAGACGAGGCAACACGGGCTATTGACTCCGTCATCAGCCAAGTGCACGGGGCCCCCCGTTGTCCGTGACGCACTCCCGCCTGTCGTGTTCACGAGACAGGCGCGCGTGACTCCGGCATCGATGGCTTTCAAGTTCAGTCGTTCCTCTGGGGCTGTAGCTGTGCGCGCTCGCCCCCCCCCCCCCCCCCCCCCCCCCCCCCCAACACACACACACATAGAGGAAAGAGAAGGGGTGGGTGGGTGTGTTGGATACCCATGTATGTTACCGTGAGTAATGTTGGAGTCAAATCGCCAGGAATGGAAATCTCAAGAGGAGTTTTCAACCCCCCTTCTCCTTCCCTTCACCTTTACTTCCTCAGTTGCCCCCCCCCCCCCCCCCCCCCCCCCCCCCCCAGTCGTTTTTCTCCATTGCATGGAAGTGAAAGACAGGGTGGTCGCGATGTGTTCTGTTGACCTCTGACACTGTCACGGTCCGTGTGGATGGGTGGTGTTCAGGGATCACAGGCCGCTGGCTTCAGGGTGCCGTGAGTCGCCCGCCCCTGCCGCAGGCTGGGAAAGGATGGATGTGCGCGCGCGCGTGTGTGTGTGTGCGTGTGTGTGTGTGGGGAAAGCGAGAGGGTGTGGGGGAGGGAGGGTGGGCATTGGAAGGTGTCTCCACGATCGACGTGTTCGGCAGCATGCAGATGCCGTGTTGCACGCACTTGGCTCTTTCTCCCACGTGTTCCGTGTCGACTTTTTTTTTTTTTTTTTTTTTTTTTTTTAATAAACATCAGAAGATTGCAGGGGAGAGATGACGATTTTCCCAGACTCAGCCAATAAGACTCCCACCCACCCTCTAATTTCCGCCCTTCGTACTTGCACTCACGCGCATGCACTTACATACGCATGCACACGCACACACACGCGAGCATGCTCGCGCACACACACGCACGCGCGCGCGCGCGCGCGCACACACACACACACACACACACACACACTCACACACACACATATATCCACTCATAAGTCGGTAATAGTGTGCGGGTTCACGGCACTGTATCTTGTTTTTTTGGCTATAGAGCCGTTGTCTTGTATGCAAGCTGATTAGCTGGTTGTCCGTAAATAATACATTGATAGCACCTGACTTCTCTTGTTTGCTGGAGGCCTCATAGCTTGTAAGGCTGGGAGGGGGGGGGGGGGGGGGGGGGGGGGCTGCGTACGTTTTTGCGTGTGCATTCACAAATGTGCGTTTGTAGGTATGGCGTGTTTGTTTTGGGGGTGTGCCAGAAATCTCTCTCCCTCTCTCTCTCTCTCTCTCTCTCTCTCTCTCTCTCTCTCTCTCTCTGCCCTCCTCCTCTCTCCGCCATTCTGCAGGTTGTATCTCCCTCCCCATCCATCATGGCTGTAGTACTAGATGTTAAACATCCACAATGTGACTGAAGACATGTTTGACTCTGATCGAATGTTGCCATTGACAGGTCAGGGCAGTGGGGGGACAGAACGGGCAGCCAGTTGATTTCATTGATCCTACAGCGTACACTGCATGTGTTCTTTTCTAGCCACAGGAAGTGATGGCGGCATCTTTCCTATGGAAGGGGGGGGGGGGGGGGGGGGGGGGGGGGGGGTTCAGGGCGTAATGTAGGGAATGATGAAGACTCCTGGCGTGGATTGATCCTGCATCTGTTGTGGACACTGGGGGTTAGGGACAGGGATGTGCAGGGTGTAGGTATATGGCTGGGGTCAGGGGCAGGGATGGGCAGGGTGGGGGTCAGGGACAGGGATGTGCAGGGTGTGGGCAGTTCAGGGGTCAGGGACAGGGATGTGCAGGGTGTGGGCAGGGCGCGGGGGTCAGGGACAGGGATGTGCAGGGTGTGGGCAGGCAGGCGGGGGTCAGGGACAGGGATGTGCAGGGTGTGGGCAGGGCAGGGGGGGGGACAGGGACAGGGATGTGCAGGGTGTGGGCAGGGCGGGGGGTCAGGGACAGGGATGTGCAGGGTGTGGGCAGGGCAGGGTGGGGGGTCAGGGACAGGGATGTGCAGGGTGTGGGGGCAGGGTGGGGTCAGGGACAGGGATGTGCAGGGTGGGGGTGTGGGCAGGGCGGGGGTCAGGGACATGGGTGTTGGCAGGTCAGGGATGTGCATGGATGTGGGCAGGTCAGGGGCAGGGATGTGCAGGATGTGGAGAGGGCGGGGGTCAGGGGGACAGGGTGTGCAGGGTGGGGCAGGGCGGGGGTCAGGGTCAGGGGTCAGGGTGTGGGCAGGTCAGGGGCAGGGCATGGGTCAGGACAGGGATGTGCAGGATGTGGGTAGGGCAGGGACAGGGATGTGCAGGAATGTGGGCAGGGCAGGGGTCAGGGGCAGGGATGTGCAGGTTGTGGGCAGGGCATGGGTCAGCGACAGGGATGTGGAGGATGTGCGCAGGGCGGGGGATCAGGGGCAGGGATGTGCAGAATGTGGGCAGGGCATGGGTCAGGGACATGGATGTGCAGGATGTGGGCAGGGCGGGGGGGTCAGGGTGGGGGCAGGGTGGGGGTCAGGGACATGGACGTGCAGGATGTGGGCAGGGCAGGGGCAGGGATGTGCAGGATGTTGGCAGGGCGGGGGTCAGGGGCAGGGCGGGGTTAGGGACAGGGATGTGCAGGGTGTGGGCAGGGTCAGGGACAGGGACGTGCAGGATGTGGGCAAGGTGGGGGTCAGGGACAGGGATGTGCAGAGTGTGGGCAGGGCATGGGTCAGGGACATGGATATGCAGGATGTGGGCAGGGCGGAGGCCAGGGGCAGGGATGTGCAGGGTGTGGGGCAGGGCAGGGGTCAGGGGCAGGGATGTGCAGGATGTGGCAGGGCGGTCAGGGACAGGGATGTGAAGGATGTGGGCAGGGCTGGGGTCAGGGGCAGGGTGGGGGTCAGGGGGGGTCAGGGGCAGGGTGGGGGTCAGGGGGGTCAGGGACAGGGATGATGTGCAGGATGTAGGCAGGGGTCAGGGACAGGCATGTGCATTGTGGGCAGGTCAGGGGCAGGGATGTGCAGGGTGTGGGCAGGGCAGGGGTCAGGGACAGGGATATGCAGGGGGGTGTGTGTGTGTGTGGGGGGGGGGGGGGGGGGGGTGCAGGGGCAGGGGGACATGCAGGATATGGGCAGGGCAGGAGTCAGGGGCAGGGATGTGCAGGTTGGGGGTCAGGGACAGGGATGTGCAGGATGTAGGCAGAGTGGGGGTCGGGGCAGGGATGTACAAAGTGTGGGCAGGGCAGGCGCAGGGATGTGCAGGGTGTGGGCAGGTCAAAGGGCAGGGACAGGAATGTGCAGGATGTGGGCAGGGCGGGCGGGGGGTCAAGAACAGGGATGTGCAGGATGTGGGCTGGGCAGGGGCAGGGATGTGCAGGATATGGACAGGTCTGGGACATGGATGTGCAGGGTGTGTGCTGGGCAGGGGTCAGGGACACTGATGTGCAGGATGTGGGCAGGTCAGGGACAGGGATGTGCAGGATGTGGGCAGGTCAGGGGCAGGGATGTGCAGGAGGTGGGCAGGGGTCAGGGGCAGGGATGTGCAGGGTGTGGGCAGGGCGGGGGTCAGGGAAAGGGATGTACAGGGTGTGTGCAGGTCAGGGGCAGGGATGTACAGGGTGTGTGCAGGTCAGGGGCAGGGATGTGCAGGATGTATGCAGGTCAGGGTGTGTGCAGGTCAGGGGCAGGGATGTGCAGGATGTGTGCAGGTCAGGGGCAGGGATGTGCAGGATGTATGCAGGTCAGGGGCAGGGATGTGTAGGATGTGTGCAGGTCAGGGGCAGGGATGTGGTCAGGGTGGGGGTCAGGGACAGGGATGTGCAGGATGTGGGCAGGGCAGGGGCAGGGATGTGCAGGGTGTGTGCAGGTCAGGGACAGGAATGTGCAGGATGTGGGCAGGTCAGGGACAGGGATGTGCTGGATGTGGGCAGGTTAGGGGTCAGGGACAGGGATGTGCAGGGAGTGGTCGGGGCAGGGGTCAGGGAAAGGGATGTGCAGGGTGTGGGCAGGTCAGGAACAGGGATGTGCAGGATGTGGGCAGTTCAGGGGTCAGGGACAGGAATGTGCAGGGTTTGGGAAGGGCGGGGGTCAGGGACAGGGATGTGCAGGGTGGGGATCAGGGACAGGGATGTGCAGGATGTGGGCAGGGCAGGGGTCAGGGACAGGGATGTGCAGGGCATGTGCAGGTCAGGGAAAGGGATGTGCAGGATGTAGGCAGGGCAGGGGCAGGGATGTGCAGGATGTGGGCAGGTTAGGGTCAGGGATGTGCAGGGTGTGGGGGAGGGCAGGGGTCAGGGACAGGATGTGCAAGATGGGGGGGGGGGGGGGGGGGGGGGGGGGGGGGGTCAGGGACAGGGATGTGCAGGGTGTGGGTAGGTCAGGGACAGGGATGTGCAGGATGTGGGCAGGTCAGGGGCAGGGATTGCAGGATGTGTGCAGGTCAGGGGTCAGGGACAGGGATGTGCAGGGTGTGGGAAGGTCAGGGGCAGGGGTTGCAGGATGTGTGCAGGGCAGGGGACTGGGATGTGCAGGGTGTGTGCAGGTCAGGGGCAGGGATGTGCAGGGGGTGTGGGCAGGTCAGGGGCAGGGATGTGCAGGATGTGTGCAGGGCAGGGGGCTGGGATATGCAGGGTGTGTGCAGGTCAAGGACAGGGATGTGCAGGGTGTCGGCTGGGCAAGTGGAACGGGCAGGCCAGGAAGCGGTGTGGAGACAGACAGTGGCGCTGGTTGCAGATCAATGAGGTGATCAGGCCCTCTCGTGTTACCCCCCCCCCCCCCCCCTCCCCCATCCATCAGTCATTCCCTGCAGGCCCTGACAGCCACCCCCCTCTCCCTCCTCCCACATCCATCAGTCATTCCCAGCATGTCCTGCCGCTGTCACACCCTCTCCCTCCCCACCCCCCATGGTGGGGGGGGGGGGGGGGGGGGGGGGGGGGGGGGGGGGGGGTCACCACACATTGAGTTGCGATAATAGTGACAGGTCACAGAGACTGCATCACATAGCTCACTGTGTGATGGAGGAGTCAGTTTGCTGGGCACATCACATTGTGACGGTAAACTATTCTCAGGTCAGATTACATTATGCTGCACAGGTTAGATTGTGATAGACGACACTCACGTCAGATGATATTACGATGAAACGTTGTAGAGTATTCATGGATCATGGGGTATCCAAAGCAGATTGTCATGGAGTATCCAAAACAAATTGTCATGGAGTTTCTAAAACAGATTGTCATGGAGTATCCAAAACAGATTGTCATGGAGTATCCAGAACAGATTGTCATGGAGTATCCAAAGCAGATTGTCATGGAGTATCCAAAACAGATTAGATCAGACGTTCAAAGGGATGACTAGGGTCCAGCTACATCTGGGGCGCCTATGTGCGACGGAGAGGAGAGAGAGAGAGAGAGAGAGAGAGAGAGAGAGAGATGTGAAATGAAATCTTTATTCCATAAGGCCTAGGCTCTCTTTGGAAGAGGGGAACAAAACACACACACACACACACACACACACACACACACACACACAGAATGTGTGTCTAAAAACTCGTGAAAAGGGCATCCAACATGGACAAGGTCAGGAAGTATGCCGAAGTTTTAGATAATTTGGAATTTAAATAGAAAAAAAGCATGTCGACAAAAGACATAGATCGCTGATGCAAACTTTTAAAGAGGTTTGTAAAAACTAGTGTTTATCCTCTTGTGGCTTGGGCCATCAAATCATGTTAACTGTGCAACTTGCATGCATTGAATGATGACGCAAGGTGATTTGTTTATCGCCTGTACAATGTTCAGGTGAACTCTGGACACAGACTGAGCGACGGCCTCCTACGTATAGGCGTGGGCGTCTCACTCTCTCTCTCTCTCTCTCTCTCTCTCTCTCTCTCTCTCATGAAACAGGAGGTGTCGATGCTAGCTACACAGGCTACGACTGACCCATGATAGGCTCACCAGACCTCCAGATAAGGAGAAGAGAAATGGGGAAAAAATGGATAATGGATAAAGATATTTTACAGGATAAATATTTTGTTTTTCTTTTCTTATCATGAACCCAGATAGACGAGGGACGCTTAGGTTTTTTTTGTTTGTTTGTTTTTGTTTTTGTTTTGTTTGTTCTTGTGTCTGAGAGGGGCACGGGCGTAATTTGTATTTTGTGGACGTAATGTCGCTGGGATGTTCAAAGATTTTGTGGCTTGTTGACCTGTTGAGGACAGAACATCGTGTGACAGGTCTGTGAGGACAAGGACTTTTGTGTTTGTTGTCAGAGATATTTGTGTGGCAGTTTTGACAGCTAACTGTTAAACGGAAAAGTCTTGCATTGACTGAAACGTGGGTGATTATGTCAATTCATAGTAAAAGTATGTTGCATACATACTGTACAGATTGAAGTGCTAATTTAAAGGGGCACACTCGTCAGTTTGGTTGTGTGTCAACGTTGTTGGAGTGGCGCGTGTGACAGACTGTTGAGTGAGGGAAGATGAGGATGGTGGACATGGTATTCTGACTGTTGAGTGAGGGAAGATGAGGATGGTGGACATGGTATTGTCACTGACTGTTGAGTGAGGGAAGATGAGGATGATGGACATAGTATTCTGACTGTTGAGTGAGAGAAGATGAGGATGGTGGACATGATATTTTGACTGACTGTTGAGTGAGGGAAGATGAGGATGGTGGACATGGTATTGTGACAGACTGTTGAGTGAGGGAAGATGAGGATGGTGGACATGGTATTATGACTGACTGTTGAGTGAGGGAAGATGAGGATGGTGAAGGATTAAGCTGGTGAGGGATGAGGAGGGAGTTTCATGAAGCAGTGTTTAGTGAGGGAGGATGAGGATGGTGAACATGGTATTCTGTCTGTCCAGGAAGGGAGGATGAGGGTGGTGGGGCATGGTCTGACTGTTTAGTGAGGGAGGATGGTGAAGGATGAGGATGGTGAGGGCGATGAGGGATGAGGGTGGTGAGGGATGAGGAGGAAGACGTATCGTGAAGCAGTGTTCAATGAGGGAGGATGAGGATGGTGAGGGGTTAGGAGGAAGATGTATCATGAAGCAGGCAGAATCGGGTCGATGAAGGAAGGACGGAAGACAGGGCGCTGACGTCACTCAGGCTGCTGCTGCCGATGCCAGTCGCCCGCGCACAGCGCCGTAGTCTGTGGTTGTCGATGTCGCTGCTGGCTGTAGCTGCCGTGCCCTCCACCCTCTCCCTCCCCTGGCCTTGTCTGGCCCCCTCTTCCTCCTTTCTCTGCCTCCTTCCTCCCTTCTGTCTTGTGCTCGTCGCTCTCTAGCTGTCCGTCTCCTCTCTCTCCTTTCTCCCTTCAGCTGTCTGTAGTGTCGGTGCCATGATGGTGGTGGTGGTGGTGATGCGCCCAGCACACTGAGGATTGAAGAGGGAGCTGGGGAAGTGCCAGCGTCAGTGCCGATTGTCGGTGTGTTGGTGTGGACTGGATGTGTAGTGTGTGTTGCCACTACAGCCTGGCCCGGCCCCACTCTCTCTCTCTTGCTGTCTCTTCCCACTGTGCTGGCAAGAGGGCCACGGACCCCGCTGCTTTCTGGGCCACAGTGTGTCGGCAGCCTGTGTGTAGTCGTCTTCTTCAGTCCACTGCTGGCGTGTCCTGCTGTGCCTCCCGCCCTCGCTGGCCTGACTGGTTGTAGAGGTGGGTGGGTGATGGTTCTCCCCTGCTTGGAGCTAGCTGCCTGCTACACACACCGTGCTGGGCCACTGCAGACCCCGGGGCTTCCCCTGACGCTGGGATAACAACAGGTCGTCAGCACAGGCACTGGCGCCATCACCGAGTGCTGTTTGTTTCCCCTCCTAAGCTGTTGGACAATTTGGGTCAGGACATGTGTTTTTAGAAGCCAAGGGACAGAAGGCTAGATGATGTGAGTGCAGGTGTGTCAGTGTAGCTAGTGGTGGGTGACCCAGCATCTCGTGATGGTGTGGGGCTGTGTGTCTTCCCTTCCAAACCATGGTGCCAGACCTCAAGACACGGACGTGTGGGGAAGGAGTAGTGAGTCTCGGTGTTAGCTGAGGCAGGGTTGGCCTGAAGGAGGCAGAGTCAGTGACAGCTTTTCTCTCTGTGACTGTTGGTGTTGGAGGTAAGGGGAAGAACAACAAACGTACGCAGCAGTGCGTGACGAACAGTGGCGGAACACATGTTGAGAAAAGAGAGACACATACATAGTACGTGACTGAGACAGTGGCGGAACACATGTGGAGGAAAAAGACTCATAATTAAACATAGTATGAGACTGAGACAGTGGCGGAACACATGTGGAGGAAAAAGACACACATCATAGTACGTGATTGAGACAGTTGCGGAACACATGTGGAGGAAAAAGACTCATAATTAAACATAGTATGAGACTGAGACAGTGGCGGAACACATGTGGAGGAAAAAGACACACATGCATAGTACGTGACTGAGACAGTGGCGGAACACATGTGGAGGAAAAAGACTCATAATTAAACATAGTATGAGACTGAGACAGTGGCGGAACACGTGTGTGGAGAAAGTGACACACCTACATAGCAGTGAGTGACGGAGACTGTGCCAGGTGTGGAGTATTGGAGAATTGTGCTGACGATTGTGGTCATTGGATGGTCACTCAAGTCCTCTCAAGATCACCAGTGAAGGGATTCCTCCTTGCTTCTCCGCCCACAGGATTAGCTCCCTTTACAGGATTGACGTCACAGTGCCTCGCCCAGCCCTCAACCAGCACATGAACGAAGGGGCATGGCCTTGATGCTGCCCACTGTGGTCAGATGAGGACGTGGGTCCCCCTGTAGACCAGGTGAGGACTGTGGGCGTGGCTGCATGATATCAGCATGACACAGAGTAGTGGGCAGAGTGAGTGGGCAGTTAGGGAAGGTGCTGGCCATGCAGCCTGATATATGATGGACATAGACCTGACCCAAGGGGTCCAGGGTTGCACCGGGTGAGCTGGTCCTCAGAGAGACTCACTGTCAGGGAGCTGGTCCTCAGGGAAACTTGCTGTCAAAGAGCTGGTCCTCAGGGAGACTCGCTGTCAGGGAGCTGGTCCTCAGGGAGACGTACTGTCAGGGAGTTGGTCCTCAGGGAGAGGCCAGGGAGCTGGTCCTCAGGGAGACTGCCAGGGAGCTGGTCCTCAGGGAGACTGCCAGGGAGCTGGTCCACAGGGAGACGTACTGTCAGGGAGCTGGTCCTCAGGGAGACTGCCAGGGAGCTGGTCCACAGGGAACTTACTGTCAGGGAGACTCAGTGTCAGGGAGCTGGTCCACAGGGAGACTCAGTGTCAGGGAGCTGGTCCACAGGGAGACTCAGTGTCAGGGAGCTGGGACTGCCAGCCGTGGACTTAGCCTCATGACATGACTAGCAGTCCACGCTGCCCTTGCTATGCATATCCAGTGGGTCTTCAGGCTCTGGCCTAACTCCAGTGGGTCTTCACCTGTCGTGTAGAGCTGTGCTAAAGGTGGGTGTCTGTGTGCAGTGCAGACCACGTTGTGACTGATACAGACTGATTGACTGACTGACTTCTTGGGACCGCTTTCTTCTCCAGTGACTGTAGAGACCCAGTTTAGCTGTGCCATGGGCGTGTCTGACCGACTTGTATCTCTGTGTCAGTATTGACCCGCTCAACTGTCGCTGCCAGACCCACTTCAGCTGTCAGTTTGTGTCGGTTTTGACCCCGCTCAACTGTCGCTGCCAGACCCACTTCAGCTGTCACTTTTGACCCGCTCAGTCGCTGCCAGACCCACTGTCACTTCAGCTGTCAGTTTGTGTCGGTTTTGACCCGCTCAACTGTCGCTGCCAGACCCACTTCAGCTGTCAGTTTGTGTCGGTTTTGACCCGCTCAACTGTCGCTGCCAGACCCACTTCAGCTGTCAGTTTGGCCTGCAAGGCCTGGCCTACTTCTGTACGTATTGACCCCTTGAACTGGGAACTTCCACACCCACTACGTCACTACCGCCCTCCCTTCCTTCCTCCATCTTCCACCCCCCCCCTCTCTCTCTCTCTCTCTCTCTCTGGCTTGGCATTGTCTTGGAGCTCGTACAGCCTGTGTTGAGTTCCTTGCCTGACACCATTGGAATGGGCAGTGAATGGCGTGTAGCAATACCAGGGCCGTGCTGTGTGTGATGAGGACATCGCCAGCAGTGCAGTTCATGGATGTGCCGTCAGGGAGCTGTTCAGGCTCTGTGTGTGTGTGTGTGTGTGTGTGTGTGTGTGTGTGTGTGAAGAAGTTGCGTGGCCTTTGAGCTGACCTTTTGCCTGTGGCACTCCTACAGGTTCAGTACTGCAGGTGTCGTTGCGTCGCAGGTCTCCGTCACAACAGCCAGCAGCAACAAGTGGTCATTCCATCCAGCCTGTCGCTGTGGTCGTCAACATGGCCAATAGTCGTCGTGTTCGTGAGGTGTGATCGTGGGCGAAGGCAGTGGATCCGAACTTGTAGGCGGTGACTGTGTGCCAGTGCAAAGAGATGGTGTGAGAGAAAGAGCAGACCCCAGCACCACACAGCTCGTCGTGTGAACAGTGGTGGTGGGGAGGGCGGTGTTGTTGTCGTGTCATCGTTGCATACAGCAGGGAAGGGAAAAGTGTGTGTGTACACAAAGGCTTGTTGACGATCGTCCAAACGCCCTCCACTCCCTCCCTCTTGTAGCGTGGAGAAAGGCCTCCATTGGCTCACAAACGCCTCGGATTCCAGTTTGTAACACGATCTCATTGTTCGACAAAGCGGCAAGAGGTGGTGGTGTGGCGATGAAGCGTTTCCCAGGCACGTAGATGTTGGCTCATCATATCTATCGGCGCTAGTGCTCACAGACGTCGTTAACGAGTCGTGTCTATAGTTTTCAGACGGTGGTAGAGGGGGGGGGCTGTATGTGAAGGGTCATGTGTAAGGCACTCTGCCAGCTGTCATCGGCGGGGGCAGCGTGAGGGCGGCAGGACGAGGCTGTGTGGGAGGGCAGCAGTCAGTGGCATTGAAGGGCTGGAACTGTTGTCCGGGCAGCACGGCATGCAGACAGCACTCTGAGCTCAGAGGGCAGTAGGAAGGTACGCTTGGCAAGGTTGCCTGTCCACCATCCCCCATCTCTGTCTGTCTGTCCGTGCCCCCCCCCCCCCCCCCCCCCCCGAAAAAAAGTGGGGGAGTGGGGGAGGGGGGGTAGGGGGGGGGGGTAGGGGGAGGGGAGGGGTCTCTCTCTCTCTCTCTCTCTCTCTCTCTCTCTCTCTTCCCCCCCCTCCCCCACCCCCTACCTTTCTGTGTCACAGTTCCTCCAGGTTGTCTTCATGTAAACATTATATTGTGCCTGATCTTTGCATGTTTTTAGCACTTTGCCTCTGTTTATATTCACAGTCATTGTTGGTGTATTTATCAGTATTGATGTTGCTCAAGACGAGAACCAGATACAGCTGCACATGTGTGTGTACCACTGTCCTCATAATGTTAATTGATCCTTCTTTATTGATCCTGTAGTGTCTCACAGTGACCCCTCTTGGCCTCTGGGTCAAAAAGGTGGTTTCCACCTCCCCCCTGCCCCCCCCCCCCCCCCCCCCCCCCCCCCCCCCCCCCCTTCCCAGTCCTGTAGTCCCCATCTGTTCGCCAGTGACCCCAGTGACCCCAATCTCCATTCTCTCCATTGGTTTTAACTTGAGGTTAACAGTTTAACAAAGGCAAAATAATGGTCATTGAATTCACAGGTACAGGCAGGAGGTGGGGCGAAGGGATGGAGTGGAGGGAGGGAAGGAATGGGAGATGAATGCCCAGTTGAGGTCAAAGAAAGATCTATGGGTGGTCACCAGCTTGCAGGCATGGATGCATACATGATTTAAAAAAGAAAACACTTGCCTGATCTGAATTGCAATATAGCTTTTTACTAAAAGCATTCATCCACACACTTGGCAAGCATACACACGTGTGAACATGCACACATATGCACATGCACATACGCACACCTTCCCCCACCACCTATCCCACTCACATGCCTACATCCTGCCCCCTCACTCACATAGAATCCACCCACCCACCCACCAGCACCACCACCACCACTTCACACACAAAGTAATGTACTATGGTAAACTGTAAGTACTACTCTTCATCCTTTAGCAGTAATCATAAGCACACTGTAAGTACTACTCTTCATCCTTCAGTTGTAATCATGAGCACACTGTAAGTACTACTCTTCATCAGCTGTAATCATGAGCACACTATAAGTACTACTCTTCATCCATCAGCTGTAATCATGAGCACACTACTACTCTTCATCCATCAGCTGTAATCATGAGCACACTGTAATAATTTCTCTTCATCTTTCAGCTGGAATTATGAGCACACTGTAAGTACTACTCTTCATCAATCAGCAATAATTATGAGCACACTGTAAGTACTACTTTTCACCCATCAGCTGTAATCATGAGCACACTGAAAGTACTACTCTTCGTCTTTCAGCTGGAATTATGAGCACACTGTAAGTACTACTCTTCATCAATCAGCAGTAATCATGAGCACACTGTAAGTACTACTCTTCGTCTTTCAGCTGGAATTATGAGCACACTGTAAGTACTACTCTTCATCAATCAGCAGTAATCATGAGCACACTGTAAGTACTACCCTTCATCAATCAGCTGTAATCATGAACACACTGTAAGTACTACTCTTCATCCATTAGCTGTAATCATGAGCACACTGTAAGTACTACTCTTCATCCATTAGCTGTAATCATGAACACACTGTAAGTACTACTCTTCATTCATCAGCTGTAATCATGAGCACACTGTAATCATTACTCTTCATCCATCAGCTGTAATCATGAGCACACTGTAATCATTTGTGTTCATCTATTAGCTCTGATCGTGACATGAGCTTTGTGAACAGAGATGTCTGAAGATTCTTGGATTCCATTACCTCAGCAAACCAGGGGAACATCATGCGCTCTAACCAGTCTCTCCCCTGCCGTCTTACCCTCCTTCCACAGCCCCAACTCACCCTCCAGATTCCCCTCACACACAAGAATTCCACCTCTGCACCTATGCTATTTCTCTTCCCTCATCATTTTCCTTCCCCCTCTTCTCTCCCCCTCCTCTCCAGTTGTCCTCGTCTCTTTGTCAGTGCCTTGCAGTGACTGTTTATCCCTTACATGCCGCAGTAAACATGGAAGTGACTGTTTATCTCCCACATGCCACAGTGTTCTCTCGTCTTTTTATCAATGGGTTTGTAAACATGGAAGTGACAGTTTATCTCGCACATGGCATAGTGTGTTGTGGTCGATTTGTCAGTGGTTTGTAAACACGGCAGTGACTGTTTATCTCCCACATGCCAGAGTGTTCTTGTCTTTTTATCAGTGGGTTTGTAAACATGGAAGTGACAGTTTATATCCCACATGGCATAGTGATGTGGTCTCTTTGTCAGTGGTTTGTAAACATGGCAGTGACTGTTTATCTCTTACATGTCGCAGTGTTCTAGTCTCTTTATCGATGGGTTTGTAAACATGGAAGTGACTGTTTATCTTCCACATGGCATAGTGTTGTGGTCTCTTTGTAATGGTTTGTAAACATGGCAGTGACTGTTTTATCTCCCACATGGCATAGTGTTGTGGTCTCTTTGTCAGTGTTTGTAAACATGGCAGTGACTGTTTATCTCTTACATGATGCAGTGTTCTAGTCTTTTTATCAAAAGGTTTGTGTAAACATGGAAGTGACTGTTTATCTCCCCACATGGCATAGTGTTGTGGTCTCTTTGTCAGTGTTAGTAAACATGGTAGTGACTGCTTATCACCCAGATGCCGCAGTGTTGTTACTTCTTTGTCAGTGGGTTTGTAAACATGGAAGTGACTGTTTATCTCCCACATGGCGCAGTGTTCTAGTCTCTTTGTCAATGGGTTTGTAAACACGGAAGTGACTGTTTATCTCCCACATGCCGCAGTGTTTGTGGTCTCTCTTTGTCAGTGGGTTTGTAAACATGGAAGTGACTGTTTATCTCCCACATGCCGCAGTGTTGTGGTCTCTTTGTCAGTGGGTTTGTAAACATGGAAGTGACTGTTTATCTCCCACATGCCGCAGTGTTGTGGTCTGGTCTCTTTGCTGATTGGGTTTGAAAACATGGAAGTCACTGTTTATCTCCCACATGCCACAATGTCCTGGTCGCTTTGTCAATGCGTTTGAAAACATGGAAGTCACTGTTTATCTCCCACATGCCACAATGTCCTGGTCGCTTTGTCAATGCGTTTGAAAACATGGAAGTCACTGTTTATCTCCCAAATGCACAGTGTTTAGTTTCTTAGTCAATTTGTCAATTTGTAAACACGGAAAGTGACTGTTTATCTCCCACATGCCGCAGTGTTTGTGGTCTCTTGTCATTGCATTTGTAAACATGGAAGAGACTGTTTATCTCCCACATGCCACAATGTAAACATGGAAGTCAAGAGACTGTTTATCTCCCACATGCCACAATGTAAACATGGAAGTCACTGTTTATCTCCCACATGCCACAATGTAAACATGGAAGTCACTGCCCACATGCCACAGTGTTGTGGTCTCTTTTGTCAATGCATTTGTAAACATGGAAGTCCCTGTTTATCTCCCACATGCCGCAGTGTCGTGGTTTCTTTGTCAATGCATTTGTAAACATGGAAGTCACTTTTGTCTCCCTCATGCTACATGGTCCTGGAGCCAGACAACCCACAATACAGGCTTTGGGGGGATGGTCATGCTGAAAGTCACACTACATGTCAATAGGATACCGTGTGATTGTAGATGTCTGACGTGTTGCTGTGTCCCTGCTGCCAGACAACCCCCAGTGCAGGTTTCTGGGAGTCCATCATAGTGCAGACCACACTGCATGCCAGAGGAAGGCCATGAAGGTTTCTGTGCAACTTGGCGCCGTGTCCTGTGCCAGACAATCCACAGGTCCCAGGGGAGGCAGTAATGAGGCAGACCACACTGCTTGCCAGTGGGGCATCTAGGGGGCTTAGCCAGAGTCTGGACACCCTCACTGCCCATCAGGGGCAGTCCCAGTCCTCCTCACTGCCCATCAGGGCAATCCCAATCCTCCTCACTCCCAATCAGGGCAGTCCCAATCCTCACTGCCCATTAGGGGCAGTCCCAATTCTCCTCACTCCCCATCAGGGGCAGTCCCAATCCTCACAGCCCATCGGGGTAGTCCCAATCGTCTTCACTCCCCATCAGGGGCAGTCCCATTTCTTCTCACTCCAGATCACTGAGAGTCCCAATCCTCACTCCCCATCAGAGGCAGTCCCAATCGTCACTCCCCATCAGAGGCAGTCCCAATCCTCACTCCCCATCAGGGGCAGTCCCAATCCTTACTCCCCATCAGGGACAGTCCCATTCCTCCTCATTCCCTATCAGAAGCAGTCCCAATCCTCACTCCCCATCAGAAGCAGTCCCAATCCTCACTCCCCATTAGGGGCAGTCCCAGTCCTCCTCACTCCCCATCATGGGGAGTCCCGATCCTCCTCACTCCTGATCAGAGGCAGTCCCAATCCTCACTCCCCTTCAGGGGCAGTCCCAATCTTCCTCACTCCCCATCAGGGGCAGTCCTATTCCTCCACACTTACCATCAGGGGCAGTCCCAATCCTCCACAGTCCCCGTCAGGGGCAGTCTCAATCCTCACTTCCCATTAGGGGCAAGTCCCATTCCTCCTCACTCCCCATCAGGGCTGTCCCATTCCTCCTCATTCCCCATCAGGGGCAGTCCCAATCCTCACAGCCCATCAGGGGCAGTCCCAGTCCTCACTCCCCATCAGGGGCAGTCCCAGTCCTCACTTCCATCAGGGGCAGTCCCATTCCTCTTCATTCCACTTCAGGAGCAGTCCCATTCCTCCTCATTCCCCATCAGGAGCAGTCCCAATCCTCACTCCCTATCATGGGCAGTCCCATTCCTCACTCCCCATTAGGGGCAGTCCTATTCCTCAACCCCCATCAGGGATAGTCCCAGTCCACCTCACTCCCCATCAGGGGCAGTCCTATTCCTCACTCCCCATCAGGGATAGTCCCAGTCCTCCTCACTCCCCCATCAGGGGCAGTCCCATTCCACCTCACTCCCCATCAGGGGCAGTCCCAATCCTTATCCTTACTCCCCATCAGGGACAGTCCCATTCCTCCTCATTCCCTATCAGAAGCAGTCCCAATCCTCACTCCCCATCAGAAGCAGTCCCAATCCTCACTCCCCATTAGGGGCAGTCCCAGTCCTCCTCACATCCCCATCATGGGGAGTCCCGATCCTCCTCACTCCTGATCAGAGGCAGTCCCAATCCTCACTCCCCTTCAGGGGCAGTCCCAATCTTCCTCACTCCCCATCAGGGGCAGTCCTATTCCTCCACACTTACCATCAGGGGCAGTCCCAATCCTCCACAGTCCCCGTCAGGGGCAGTCTCAATCCTCACTTCCCATTAGGGGCAGTCCCATTCCTCCTCACTCCCCATCAGGGGCTGTACCATTCCTCCTCATTCCCCATCAGGGGCAGTCCCAATCCTCACTGCCCATCAGGGGCAGTCCCAGTCCTCACACTCCCCATCAGGGGCAGTCCCAGTCCTCACTTCCCACAGGGGGGCAGTCCCATTCCTCTTCATTCCACTTCAGGAGCAGTCCCATTCCTCCTCATTCCCCATCAGGAGCAGTCCCAATCCTCACTCCCCATCATGGGCAGTCCCATTCCTCACTCCCCATCAGGGGCAGTCCCTATTCCTCACTCCCCATCAGGGATAGTCCCAGTCCACCTCACTCCCCATCAGGGGCAGTCCTATTCCTCACTCCCCATCAGGGATAGTCCCAGTCCACCTCACTCCCCATCAGGGGCAGTCCCATATTCCTCACTCCCCATCAGGGATAGTCCCAGTCCTCCTCACTCCCCATCAGGGGCAGTCCCAGTCCTCCTCACTCCCCATCAGGGGCAGTCCCATTCCACCTCACTCCCCATCAGGGGCAGTCCCAATCCTCACTCCCTATCAGAGGCAGTCCCAATCCATCCCAATCCTCCACACTCCACATCAGGGCAGTCAGTCCCAATCCTCACTGCCCATCAGGGGCAGTCCCATTCCTCCTCACTCCCCATCAGGGGCAGTCCCAGTCCTCACTCCCCATCAGGGGCAGTCCCATTCCTTCTCATTCCCCATCAGGGGCTGTCCTAATCCTCCTCACTCCCCATCAGGGGCAGTCCCAATCCTCACTCCCCATCAGGGGCAGTCCATTCCTTCCTCATTCCCCATCAGGGGCAGTCCCAATCCTCCTCGCTTGCCCATCAGGGGCAGTCCCAATCCTCATTCCCCATCAGGGGCAGTTCCAATCCTCCTCACTCCCCATCAGGTGCAGTCCCAATCCTCCTCCCTGCCCATCAGGGACAGTCCCATTCCTCCTCACTCCCAATCAGGGGCAGTCCCAATCCTCCTCCCTGCCCATCAGGGGCAGTCCCATTCCTCCTCACTCCCCATCAGGGGCAGTCCCATTCCTCCTCACTCCCCATCAGGGGCAGCAGTCCCAATCCTCCTCCCTGCCCATCAGGGGCAGTCCCAGTCCTCCTTACTCCCCATCAGGGGCAGCAGTCCCATTCCTCCTCACTCCCCATCAGGCGCATTCCCAATCCTCCTCCCAGCCCATCAGGGGCAGTCCCCATTCCTCCTCATTCCCCAGTAGGGGCAGTCCCAATCCTCACTCCCCATCAGGGGCAGTCCCATTCCTCCTCACTGCCCATCAGGGGCAGTCCCAATCCTCTTCACTCCCCATCAGGGGCAGTCCTATTCCTCCTCAGTCCTCCTCAATCTCCATCAGGGGCGGTCTGAATGCTCACTCCCCATCAGAGGCAGTCTCAGTCTTCACCCCCCCCCCCCCCCCCCCCCCATCACAGTCCCCCCATCTGGGGCAGTCCCAATCCTCATTCCCCATCACGGACGTACAGTCCCAATCCTCACTGTCTATCAGGGGCAGTCCCAGTCCTCACTGCCCATCTGGGGCAGTCCCAATCCTCCTCACTCCCTATCAGGGGCAGTCCCAGTCCTCCTCACTCCCCATCAGGGGCAGTCCCAGTCCTCACTGCCCATCCAGTCAATCTCCTCACTCCCCATCAGGGGCAGTCCCAATGAGGAGAGGGGAAAGGGGGGGATGAATCTTGGCTGTGGCATAGCTTGCAAAGAGAAGCAGACGTGTGGTAAGGTTTTGCACATTGCACATTGTTGTCAAAGAACGATGGCTTGGGGTCTGAAATGTTTGGATAGCCACTCTCCGATATTTACATACGCACACAACACACGTTACGTTTGTACAGGCATACAAGGCAGGCACGAATGTACATGTCTCTGGGTCACACACACACACACACACACACACACACACACACGCTCACTAAGATGCTGTGGCCCAGTTGAAGTGATCAGTGTGTACTAATGACACGCTCGTGGTGTATGGGTTTGCTGGCAGTGCTTCCATGTCGATGGAAGCAATCCAGGTTTGTTTATTTTGTTTGTTGTTCCTTTTCAAAGGTGAAATGGGAAAAAATGCTACAGGATCTCAGTCATAGATTCATGAGGCATAATGTTACGATGCAGCCTTGCGACACAACAGAAACACTTATAAGTCCACTAGCCCTTTGGAAGGCATGGTGGGATTAGAAGTGTAGAACAGTCCCAGTGATCATGGGTTTCTGTGAGTTGACCAGCCACATCTGTGAAGGACTGGTTGAAGTCTGCAGGTAAGGGGTGCGCATCCACATGCAACACCCACTACTAACGACAGTATGTCCTTGAATGCAAGTCGATGTTTTCAAAGAGTTTTATCACAGTACATCCCTTCCCCCCCTCCATTTTTCCTTCCCCAGCCCTATGACCCCTACTCTTTCCTCCCCTGTGCACCTCCCACGTCATTCCACTCCATCTAAAACCAGCCATTGCAGAGAGAAGAAATGAAGTGACCACTTCCTTCTTACTTTGACAGGTTAACAACTGAGGCTGGAAGTTGTGAACTGAGTTAAACCGAAAGCTTGTATATATCCTCCCTCCCCCCTCCCATGGCCAAAGGTCGCCTGTGTGTCGTATGCTCTGGTTATAGTGAAATGTGCTGGCTGTGTTGAATACTTGTTGTTTAATCCCCACGACTTTGATTTGGCTTGCTAGAACTATGATGAAACTGGCGAACAGCTTGGACTGTTATTATACAGGCTGAACAGCTGGGAGCCGGAATAGCTCAGTTGGTAGAGCGCCTGACTCGTAATCTTGGGTGATCCTGGGGTTGCGGGTTCGAATCTCTGCTGGGGCGTTTCGGTACAGCGGGATTTTTCCCTCGGAGTTAACATTGGTTTTGACTCCATTTCCCATACAGTCCTTCGAATGAGACTATAAACCGAGGTTCCGTGTGTGAACGCACGCATAGTATCTTGCACACACGTAAATCCCATCACCAACTTTCGGAAGAGAAGGCCAGTTTGGCCGTTGGTATGGATGACACGTTACACATAGCATGCACCTGCGTGAGAAATGGAAAGAATGAAGGAATAAAGGAAACTGAGTGAACGATATTGAACGATATTGACTGGATGACACGGGAAACGACTGAATGAAGCGCCAGCTGGCAGCTCTTCAGTCGGCACTACCCAGGTAGGCAGCCCGTTGTGTAAACGAGTGTTGATTGTAAAGCGCTTAAAGCTTGGGCTCTAGCCGAGAATAGACGGTATATAAGTATTCATTATTATTATTATTATTATTATTGAACAGTAGAGATTCTGTCTTATTTACCATTTTACGTCATCTCCATGCCACCCCAGTGGCGATATTCATCCCACTGCCCTGCCTCCTGAATGAATAGTGAGTTGTCAGGAGGTAGCCCATCAGAGGAGATGTTGCACTGAATTTCCTCAGTGGTGTTCAGTGACGCCTGTTCTGAACCAGCTGCTGAGACAGTATTTGCTTGGTGTGGAGTCGGCATCAGTGAGCATTCCTCCCTTCCCGCCCCCCCCCCCCCCCCCCCCCCCCCCCCCCCCGCTGTAACCCATGTTCATCCGACAACAGTACTCTTGAACTTGCCGGTAGGGTTAACTAATCATTTTACATTGATATGCTCAGAACCCTATTCCCCCTGTACCTGACCTGACCCAAGAAGGTAGTCACGTGGTCGCTTCACCATGGTGAACTTCACATTGACGTGTTGAAAGCTGTGTCCGTAGTGCCGTGTGCAGGAAGGTATCACTTCACCCTGGTGAACAAATTTCATATAGAGGTGATCATCCTGTGGCTGCCCCATGTCCAGGAAGGTGTCCATAAGTCACTTCACTGTGTGAACTCATTGTACATGGTGTTCAGAGTCGGTTCATGCCGCCATTTCCAGGGACATAGCCGCTTTAGTGTGTCTTGTCAGCTCTTCATGATCACTCTTCAACAGAAAGCAAAAGGTGAATAGCCCAGTTCCCAGACCACTGGACAGAACACATTGTCATGGTCTGTCTTAAGGACTCTATGTGTGTATTTCTTTGTTTCTGTGTCTTCGCCTGTCAGTCTCTCTCTCTCTCTCTCTCTCTCTCTCTCTCTCTCTCTCTCTCTCTCTCTCTAAGGGGGGGGGGGGGGGGGGGGGGGGGGGGGGGGTTGCAACCTTGCCGTGGTCGAGGGCTTGTGCGGTACGTGATGCCTTAGGTTTTGATGGCAGGGGCATCAACGCTTGATAATAGGCTAGTTTTTGAAAATGCATCTGATGTGGCCCTTTGCGGTCATCTGGGCTATAAGCAACATTGCCTTACCTTAACTCTCTCTCTCTCTCTCTCTCTGTCTGTGTTGTGTCTCTCTCTGTGTGTGTTCTGTCTGTCTCTCCTCTTCCTCTTCTCCCACTCTGCGTCAGAGAGAGTGAGAGAACAAGCAAGTGAACGAGAGAGAGAGAGAGAGAGAGAGAGAGAGAGAGAGAGAGAGAGATTTGTGTGTGAGAGCGATTACACGCATGTGTGCGTGCATGGCTGTGTCTCTTCATGAGCACATGCATGAGTACATTGGACAGGAGGACGGGGGAGGGGGGGGGGGGGGGGGGAAGTAGGTCAACCTAATGGAATGATTCAGATGCATTCTCCAGGATTTTTAAGTTTCTAATTTCAGCACCAGCAGCTGTGGGATCAATAGATGACGCGGCATAGGGAGACGATTGTCTGCTGCCTGCTTGTTCTCGAACGTTCCATTGGTTTGCTGCCGACATCAGCAGCTGAAAGACTGTTCTGTTAGGACAGCAGTCATTCTGTTTGGATGACAATCACACCAAAGAAACAACAATTTTGTGCGAAAAAACAATCATATAAGAACAACGGTTATTCAAGTTGACAAACTTATTGAGACACAGCAAAACAGTTGTCATTACATTAGGATGACAGATAGATCAGGAACATTCTTTGTTGAAGGCATCATATCGAACAATAGCCATTCTTTGCACAAGACATTGTTTACATTGTTTGGCAAAATCGTATTGTGACAACATTCTTTGTGACAGACAGTCATGTCAAGGGAGCATTTCTTATGGAAGATAACCATATCTGAACAACAGCTATGTTGAAGACGATCATTTTAAAGCAAACATCATTCTCTGCTCGTGTGCATCTGAACAACAGCTATGTGGAAGACGATCATTTTAAGGCAAACATCATTCTCTGCTCGTGTGTGTGTGTGTGTGTGTGTGTGTGTGAGAGAGAGAGAGAGAGAGAGAGAGAGAGAGAGAGAGAGAGAGAGAGAGAGAGAGCATATTTCAATATGAGTCAATAATGAAAAGCGGCCTTTTTCTGAATGTGTTGAAAGTGTTGAAACCCATTAGCATAGCCTTGAGTGTCGCATGATTGTGCCCATCAAGATGAGACCGTTTTCTGACCAGATTTCTCTCTCTCTCTCTCTCTCTCTCTCTCTCTCTCTCTCTGAGAGTCAGTCATTACCACCCACACATACGTATTTGCAAAAAGACAGTGATGGAGAAGTGTGGGTTGGAGGGAGGGGTGAGCTCACCCAGCAGTAGCAGACAGTGTCTTTCCGTGGTCCTCTGTGTGTGTGTGTGTGTGTGTGTGTGTGTCCCTCCCTCTCTCTCCCCAGCCCCATGGCTTTCCGTCGCCAATCGAAAGGCCGGTGCAGAGTTGCTCAGTGTGCCCGTTCAGACCTGCCCTGATGGGACAACTGTGGGGACATGTGGTATGGTGGGACAAGTATAGTGGGACAACATGTGGCGTACGACGTGTGTGGTGGGACAAGTGTGGTGGTGGGACAAGTATGGTGGTGGGACAAGTGTGTTGGAACAGCAGTGGTGGGACAACTGTGGTGATGGAATGTGTGTGGTGGTGGGGACGTGTGTTCGGACAAGTGTGGTGGAACAATTGTGGTGGTGGGACCTGTGTAGTGGGACAGCTGTGGTGGTGGGATATGTGTGGTGGAACAAGTGTGGTGGTGGGACCAGTGTGCTGGGACATGTGCGGTGGGACCAGTGTGGTGGTGGGAATACAGCCAGGCAGGCGAGTTGACGGACAAATCGAACCAAGCGCATGGCGCTTTTCACAGAGGGGTTGGGGGGGGGGGTGGGGAGCAAGGAGGGAACAGAGAGAGGAGAGGGAGGGGGTAGGCAGCGGGGTTAAGGCTGTTTGTCGGCTATCGACTGCTCTGGCATCGGTGTCATCTTTTCTTTCCCAGGTCTTCAAGGTCTTCAGGGGGGGGGGGGGGGGGGGGGGGGGGGGGGATCGGCTGGACCGGAATTGGAGAAAATGCTTTAGGGCATAGGGAGGGGGTGGGGGGGGGGGGGGGGGGGGGGGGGGGACTTGGAATTTTTGGACGGACTTGGAAACAGGGAAGAGGAGATTATGAGCAAGAAGTGGTTAGATGTAGGGCTGCTTGGAGTTATTCTTGTTTTGTGTTTTTTGTTGGTTTGTTTTGAAAGGCAACTGGTGTTGCCACACGGGGATTGATGTTCGTATTCCACAGTTCCATTTCTCATTCCTTCTCCACTTTCCTACAACCCTGATTATCACCCAACACCCCCCCCTCTTATTTTTTTGTGGGGATGGGGGATTCTTGTCCCATCATGGAATTGGGTTGATGGCTGGGTTAATTCACTCACCAATATATAAGTAGAGCTCAGTGAATTGATGGCTGGGTACATATACCCACCAATATATAAATAGAGCTCAGTGAATTGATGGCCCGGTTCATATACCCACCTATATATTAACAGAGCTCAGTGGATTGACAGCTGGGTTCATATACCCACCTGTATATAAACAGAGCTCAGTGAATCGATGGCTGGGTTTCATTCACCCACTTACATATAAACAGAGCTCAGTGGATTGATGGCTGGGTTCATATGTCCACCTGTATATGAACAGAGCTCAGTGATTGATGGCTGGGTTCATTCACCCACCTATATATAAACAGAACTCGGTGGATTAACGGCTGGGTTCATATACCCACCTGTATATAAACAGAGCTCAGTGAATTGATGGCTGGGTTCATATACCCACCTATATATTAACAGAGCTCAGTGGATTGATGGCAGGGTTCATACACCCACCTGTATATAAACAGAGCTCAGTGGATTGATGGTGTCTCTAGGACCCATGTCAGCAGTTTCACCCAAAGCCATATTTATTAAGAAAAAAAAAAATGAATAAAGAAGGAACGAAAAAGGCCCTGGTTTTACAGTTGGGTCTGTTGTTTAAACGAGAGATGGGAAACACAGACCTGTTTACTCATACGATTTCGCCATATTTTGTTCACATGTAGCAAAAATATGATGAAGTGATGTATATCTATATCTCAAAAAGAAAATCCAGAGACAAAGTTGTCGAGCGGTAATTGCACTTGTCTCAGTGGCCATGGCGCAGGCTTTGACCAAAGAGCAAGTCTTTGTAACTTCCAGGGTGAATTCTCATCACGATGTGCCTGTTTCTTTGTCATGAAACATAAAAAAAAAAAAAAAAAAAACAGCTGCAAGAGGGCATGTTTTTGTGCCAGAGTATGCAGATGAATCAGGTTTGAAAGTAATTTGTATGAGAAAGGAGCTGGTTTTATGGTAGTGAATGCAAGAACAGGTGGTTACGCCAGGAAGTAGTCCCTATAGTGAGATGGCAAGTGAAAACGACATGAATTATCCCCACCTCTGCCTCTTCACCTGAGGTGGAATATATGGCTGTGTGTCTGTTCATTGAGGTTAAGTGTGTAGCTCTGTGTCTGTCTGTTCACCTGAGATGGGATGAATGGCTGTCTGTCTGTACAAGTGAAGTCAGTGTATAGCTCTGTGTCTGTACAAGTGAGGTCAGTGTATAGCTCTGTGTCTGTCAGTACAGGTGAGGTCAGTGTATAGCTGTGTCTGTACAAGTGAAGTCAGGTGTATAGCTCTGTACAAGTGAAGTCAGGTGTGTGGCTCTGTGTCTGTACAAGCGAAATCAGATGTATAGCTCTGTGTCTGTCTGTACAAGTGAGGTCATGTGTATGGCTCTGTGTCTGTACAAGTGAGGTCAGTGTATAGCTCTGTGTGTACAAGTGAAGTCAGTGTCTAGCTCTGTATCTGTCTTTACAATTGAGGCGAGGTGTGTGGCTCTTTGTCTGTACTAGTGAGGTCAGTGTGTAGCTCTGTGCTTGTACAAGTGAGGTCAGTGTGTAGCTCTGTGTCTGTACTAGTGAGGTCAGTGTGTGGCTCTGTGTCTATACAAATGAGGTCAGTGTGTAGCTCTTGTGTCTGTACTAGTGAGGTCAGTGTGTAGCTCTGTGCTTGTACAAGTGAGGTCAGATGTGTGGCTGTGTGTCTGTACAAATGAGGTCAGGTGTGTGGCTCTGTGTCTGTACAAGTGAGGTCAGTGTGTAGCTCTGTGTCTGTACTAGTGAGGTCAGTGTGTAGCTCTGTGCTTGTACAAGTGAGGTCAGGTGTGTGGCTCTCTGTCTGTACAAATGAGGTCAGTGTGTAGCTCTGTGTCTGTACAAATGAGGTCAGTGTGTAGCTCTGTGCTTGTACAAGTGAGGTCAGTGTGTAGCTCTGTGTCTGTACTAGTGAGGTCAGTGTGTAGCTCTGTGCTTGTACAAGTGAGGTCAGTGTGTAGCTCTGTGCTTGCACAAGTGAGGTCAGTGTGTAGCTCTGTGCTTGTACAAGTGAGGTCAGGTGTGTGGCTCTGTGTCTGTACAAATGAGGTCAGTGTGTAGCTCTGTGTCTGTACAAATGAGGTCAGTGTGTAGCTCTGTGCTTGTACAAGTGAGGTCAGATGTGTGGCTCTGTGTCTGTACAAATGAGGTCAGGTGTGTGGCTCTGTGTCTGTACAAATGAAGTCAGTGTGTAGCTCTTGTGTCTGTGTTAGTGAGGTCAGTGTGTAGCTCTGTGCTTGTACAAGTGAGGTCAGATGTGTGGCTCTGTGTCTGTACAAATGAGGTCAGGTGTGTGGCTCTGTGTCTGTCTGTACAAGTGAGGTCAGTGTGTCGCTCTGTGCCTGTACTAGTGAGGTCAGTGTGTAGCTCTGTGCTTGTACAAGTGAGGTCAGGTGTGTGGCTCTGTGTCTGTACTAGTGAGGTCAGTGTGTGGCTCTGTGTCTGTACTAGTGAGGTCAGTGTGTAGCTCTGTGTCTGTACTAGTGAGGTCAGTGTGTAGCTCTGTGCTTGTACAAGTGAGGCCAGTGTGTAGCTCTGTGTCTGTACTAGTGAGTTCAGTGTGTGGCTCTGTGTCTGTACAAATGAGGTCAGTGTGTAGCTCTGTGTCTGTACTAGTGAGGTCAGTGTGTAGCTCTGTGCTTGTACACGTGAGGTCAGGTGTGTGGCTCTGTGTCTGTACAAATGAGGTCAGTGTGTAGCTCTGTGTCTGTACTAGTGAGGTCAGTGTGTAGCTCTGTGCTTGTACAAGTGAGGTCAGATGTGCGGGCTCTGTGTCTGTACAAATGAGGTCAGGTGTGTGGCTCTGTGTCTGTCTGTCCAAGTGAAGTCAGGTGTGTAGCTCTTGTGTGTTTGGTCACATCAAGTGGAGTGTGTGTGATTCTGTGTCTGTCTTTTCAGAACAGATGAAGCGTATGGCTCTGTGTCTGTTTAGTGAGGTTAAGTGTATGATGCGGGGTCTGCATGTGGAGGTGAGGTCAGTGTATTGTTCTGTGTCTGTTTAGTCAGACGAGGTTAACTGTATGGCTCTGTATCTGATCAGATGTTAAGTGCATGGGCCTGTATCTGGTCAGGTGAGGTGAAATGCATGTTCAGCCTATGGGCCAGTGCCTGTCTTCAGATTTAAGTGTATGTGGGCAGTTGTGTTCAGATGAGGCCAAACGCACACACACCTGTGTGTGTGTGTGTGTGTGTGTGTGTGTGTGTGTGTGTGTGTGTGTGTGTTTTATAGTACAACTAGTCAGTACAACTTTGAGTTAATCTGACAATAAATTGGTTTCAGTCAGTGTTTATACACACAGTTGAAGTATGTTGTCATGTGCATGTCTCAGATGGGGTGCCATCAGACGATGAGGATTTCTTTGATGCCTTGGATCATCAGGTGGAGCAGGAGTTCGAAGTAGCCCTGCCCCACAGCAAGGAAAAGCTGCACAGGTAACGCTCATGTGTGTGTGTGTGTGTGTTGGGGGGGGGGGGGGGGGGGGGGGGGGGGAAGAGAGAAAGGATCAATGCTCTATGGAATGTTGGGACTTAAAATGTTAGACATAAACACTTTATAGTTGGCTCTGTTTGAAGAAAGAAATCTGTCTTCAGGTGTGCTGCATGTGATTTTTTAATGCATTAAATAGGTAAATGTTTTTCGTCTGATGTAAGATTGTGTGGGGTAGAAAAACTTATTATGTGTTGTTGCGTTGGATTTTTTCCCCTCTGAAGAACTTTGTAAGGAATTGACTTTGACAAGGTGATCATCCCCCTGTAATTTGCTGGGCTTTAAACAAATGAAATGACATCGTGTTTATACACACATGCATATACATATATATATATATATGTATATGTTTATATATATATATATATGTATGTATATATATATATGTGTGTGTGTGTGTGTGTGTGTGTGTGTGTGTGTGTGTGTGTGTGCATGCGTGAATGTGATGTTTGAGGTAACTTAGGCGGTGTCGCTAACCATATTCACTCTCTCCTCTCTCTCTCTCTCTGGCTGTGTGCTCTGCTCTGTGTGCATCTTTCAGTGTTCTCTACTGTTTTCATCTTTTTGTTCTCCTCAGTGTTCATCATTCACTGTTTTCCTCTGTATGCATTGTTCATTGTTGTCCTTTGACTTCATCTTTCACTGATGTCCTCTGTGTTCATCTTACACTGTTGTCCTCTGTGTTCATCTTACACTGTTCTCCTCTGTGTTCATCTTACACTGTTCTCTGTGTTCATCTTACACTGTTCTCCTCTGTGTTCATCGTTCACTGTTTTCCTCTGTATGTGTCGTTCACTGTTTTCCTCTGTGTTGATTGTTCACTTTTTCCTCTGTCTTTGTCTTTCATTGTCTTCTGTGTTTATCTTACTGTTCTCCTCTGTGTTCATCTTACACAGTTTTCCTCTGTGTTCATTGTTTTCCTTTGTCTTCATCTTTCACTGTTCTCCTCTGTGTTCATCTTACACTGTTCTCTTCTGTGTCCATCTGTCACTGTTCTCCTCTGTGTTCATCTTACACTGTTCTCCTCTGTGTTCATCTTTCACTGTTCTCATCTGTGTGCATCTTACACTGTTCTCCTCTGTGTTCATCTTACACTGTTCTTTGTTTTCATCTTTCACTGTTCTCCTCTGTGTCCATCTTTCACTGTTCACCTCTGTGTCCATCTTTCACTGTTCTCCTCTATGTTCATCTTAAACTGTTCTCCTCTGTGTTTATCGTTCATTGTTTTCCTTTGTCTTCATCTTTCACTGTTCTCCTCTGTGTTCATCTTACACTGTTGTCCTCTATTTTCACTGTTCTCCTCAGTGTTCATCTTTCACTGTTCTCCTCTGTTTTCATAATTCATTGTTTTCCTTTGTCTTCATCTTTCACTGTTCTCCTCTGTGTTCATCTTACACTGTTCTCCTCTGTGTTCATCATCTTTCACTGTTCTCCTCACTGTTCTCTTGTTCTTTCACTGTTCTCCTCTGTGTTCATCTTTTTCTCCTCTGTTCTCCTATATGTGTTCATCTTCTGCTGTTGTCCTCACTGTGCATCTTTCACTGTTATCTCTGTGTGCATCTTTTACTCACTGTTATCTCTGTGTTCATCTTTCACTGTACTCCTATGTGTGAATCTTTACAGTACTCATCTGTGCTGTTTTCCTCTTTGTGCATCTTTTACTGCTGTCTTCAGTGTACCATTTTACTGTTCTCTGTGTTCATCTTTCACTGTTCTTTGTGTGCATCTTTCACTGTTCTCTGTGTGTGCATCATTCACTGTTCTTCATGTCCATCTTTCACTCTTCTCTGTGTCCATCTTTCACAGTTCTCCTCATGTTCATCTTTCACTCTCCTCTGTGTGCATCTTCCACTGTTCTCCTCTGTGTGCATCTTTCACTGTTCTCCTTTGTGTCCATCTTTCACTGTTCTCCTCTGTGTCCATCTTTCACTGTTCTCCTCTGTGTTTATATTTCACTGCTGTCCTCACTGTGCATCTTTCACTGGTATCTCTGTGTGTATCTTTTACTGTTCTCCCCTTTGTGCATCTTTCACTGTTATCTCTGTGTGCATCTTTTACTCACTGTTTCTCCTCCTCACTGTTCTCCTCCGTGTTCATCTTTCACTGTTCTCCTCTCTGTGTCATCTTTCACTGTTCTACTCTGTGTTGCATCTTTCACTGCTTTCTCTGCCTTCATCTTTCACTGTACTCCTTTATGTGAATCTCTACTGTTCTCCTCTGTGCTGTTCTCCTCTTTGTGCATCTTTTTACTGCTGTCCTCAGTGTACCATATTTCACAGTTCTCTGTGTTCATCTTTCACTATATTCTCTGTTCATCTTTCACTGTTCTCTGTGTTCATCTTTCACTGTTCTCCACTGTGTTCATCTTTCACTGTTCTCCTCTGTGTCCGTCTTTCACTGTTCTCCTCTGTGTTCATCTTTCACTGTTCTCCTCTGTGTTCATCTTTCACGGTTCTCCTCTGTGTTCATCTTTCACTGTTCTCCTATGTGTGAATCTTTACTGTTTTCCTCTGTGTCATTCTCCTCTTTGTGCACCTTTTACTGCTGTCCTCAGTGTACCATCTTTCACTGTTCTCTGTGTTCATCTTTCACTGTTTTCCACTGTGTTCATCTTTCACTGTTCTCCTCTGTGTCCATCTTTCACTGTTTTCCTCTGTGTTCATCTTTCACTGTTCTCCTCTGTGTTCATCTTACACTGTTTTCCTCTGTGTTTATCTTTCACGGTTCTCCTCTGTGTTCATCTTTCACTGTTCTCCTATGTGTGAATCTTTACTGTTCTCCTCTGTGCCGTTCTCCTCTTTGTGCATCTTTACTGCTGTCCTCAGGTGTACCATCTTTCACTGTTCTCTGTGTTCATCTTTCACTGTTTTCCTCTGTGTTCATCTTTCACTGTTCTCCTCTGTGTTCATCTTTCACTGTTTTCCTCTGTGTTCATCTTTCACTGTTCTCCTCTGTGTTCATCTTACACTGTTCTCCTCTGTGTTCATCTTTCACTGTACTCCTATGTGTGAATCTTTACTGTTCTCCTCTGTACTGTTCTCCTCTTTGTGCATCATTTACTGCTGTCCTCAGTGTACCATCTTACAGTTCTCTGTATTTATCTTTCGCTGTTCTCTGTGTTCATCTTTCACTGTACTCCTATGTGTGAATCTTTACTGTTCTCCTCTGTACTGTTCTCGTCATTGTGCATCTTTTACTGCTGTCCTCAGTGTTCCATCTTTCACTGTTCTTTGTGTTCATCTTTCACTTTTCTCTGTATTTATCTTTCACTGTTCTCCACTGTGTCCATCTTTAACTGTTCTCCTCTGTGTATATCTTTCATTGTTCTCCTCTGTGTGCATCTTTCACTGTTCTCCTCGGTGTCCCATCTTTCACTGTTCTCCTCTATGTGCATCTTTCACTGTTCTCTGTGTAAATTTTTCACTGCTGCCTTCTCCATGTACTTTTGATTTTTTTACTTTGTCAGGCCTCCCTCTCTTCTATCATTGGCTTTTTTTTTTTTTTTTTTTTTTTTTAAAAGAAGTGAAGGTGGGGAGGTGGGGTATGTTTTTGCTTTGTTTTGTTTTGTTTTCAAAGTACTGTTATTATGGGTTTTTGAAGTACTCTTATTGAGAAATAGTTGTTCCCCACCAGGAATTGTCTGTCTCCTTTGCCTTGTAATTAATCCAGACTGTACGAGAGCTCCTACCTTTTTTTTTTTTTTTTTTTTTTTTTTTTTTTATTTGCTGTCCCACCTTCTGCGCCACCTCAGAGACAGTGCACCCACGCCGCTCATTCCGACACCGCGTCCATAGCCACAGCCCGGCTGGTCCCGCCGCAGCCCCGGCACCGGCAATCCACAGGGAGCAGTCAATGTCAAGTCGTCAAGAGGCAACCCACCGGAGGAGACACTGCACTGCTGCCGAGTCACTTCGGTGGTGTTCAGTGGCGCCTTTTCTGATCTAACATACGCAGGACGCCACCTACTAAGCTCCCAACTGACGACAATAATTGCTTAGTCGCGGAGCCGGCGTGAGTGAGCGGAGAGCTCCTTTCTTCTCCTGCCCAAACCTCGCCATTCCCGAGTTAAAAAAAAAAAAAAAAAAAAAAAAAAAAAATTAAATTAAAAAAAAAAAAAAACCTTCAGTTTTTACATTTTACAAGAAGCGCTCTGAGAAAACAAAACTCGCAATTGATCTATTTGCCCAATGCGCCTGAATGCATAGCGGAATTTTTGTATGATTTCTTATGGAAGATAAGCTAAGCCTAATAAGCGCTTCAGCCTGAGATACGGAAGATAATTATGTAGCTTGTGTTTGAGCCAGCGGTGTGTATGTGTGTGTGTGTGTGTTTTAAAGGACTACTGCAGTTGTATTCGGAATAATTGATCAGCTGTGTTGCTAGACGGGCCCTTTGCTGTCATCAGCAGCCCAGAAACGTCTAAGGCAGACCAGTAAGCACTCCACCCATTTGCTAAGGTTTTACAGGCGCACATCGGCCTACAGACCTCGTGATCCGGTCGTCGTTGTGAAAGGAAGCGGAGATGTTCAAGATCTAGCACCTAAGGTGGCCGACCCTTGTTGCAGATCTCATGTATCGCTGCGAATGATTGGCTCTGGCTTGTGTCTGATAGCTCATAATGACCACTCGCTAGCTTGTTTGCACAGGGGTGTTAAGGTTTTGATGACACAGGACCTTGTGGGTAACGAGTTCAGCATGGGGAACATGATTGTAGATCAAGTACCGTTCGTAGTCAACCTCTTCAGGTTTCTTGGACACAACCCTGATGTTGCACGGTCTGGTTCTGCTTATTCCTCCACATTCTATTCTTCACCGGGCCGGCGGTGGTGAGTGTTGGGCCGAAATGTCGTGTGATAACGAGATTCAATTGAGTGACTGAGATATGCCTTTGTGCAGATCTGTTCTCGCTGGATTATAGATTTAGATGTCTTTTCCATTCCAGTGGATCTAACATGGAGTTGTGAGTTTTCTTGCCTGTTCTCACTGGATGAAAGATCCAAATTTCTTCCCAGGTTCAGTGGTCCAAGTGATTTCAGTGGACAATCTTGACCCGTTTCTCAGTGTCACGGTGTACAAACATGTTATGTGAATGGGTTATTCAAATATTGGGTTCTAGCAGATCAAGTGATGAATTACTCAGGCATCAGTTTTCCTGGTTATTTGATTTCTTCATTATTAGTCAGTATTGAATTCGGCGGTAAATTAGTTCTGGTGACTCGATCTGGTGTTGTATCTGTCAGTGCAGAAAAACAATCAGTCAATCAAAACAAAACGGACAGATTCTTCAAGAACTCAAGGATTTTCCAAGACAAAATAAATCTTGACCTAGATCTAGATATGCGCGCACACATACACTTGGCCACGAACGCTCGCAAGCGAGGTAGGTGTTGGGTTGTCTGTTGTCGCTTAGCCTAGGCTACTTAATGAATGCACACGTTTGCAGAGTGAATGTCGGTGTCCTCATGTAAGCTAGTTTTAAGCTCCGCTCACATGGGAATCGCTTGTCCAAGGCTGTTGGCAGAAGATTGGCTGTTCGTATGGCCACAGTGAGGTCACCGAAAAGCATGTGGTGACCTGGTTTAGTTGAGTGGAGCAGCGAGTTCGTAGTCAAGTGTTGGCGAGTTCCAATCACGCAGACGCAACAACAACAACAACAGCAACAAACCCAAAACAAACAGCAACAAACAAACAAAACTAACAAAGAGGAAAAAAACAACAACAAAAAAAAACACCACCACCAACCAGCAAAAACCTAGCTAACGTAAGTTATGTAGCCCCTCTTTATGTACTCCTGTGTCATAGGGCCTATTACCGTGGGGGGAGGGGGGGGGGGGGGGAGGTGTTACACCAGAATGGAACTAACTGCAAAGTCTCTAATCTCCGGCCAGGTCGGAGGGGGGAAGGTTTAGACTGGGAGGTTTAGCTGATGCTGAGCACAGGCTGCAGCCGAGCAAATGAAGGGCGGCGCATCCAACACGGTTGAACGCGTTGTGGGAGAGCAACATCATCAGGGAGGTGTGGACACCAGCAGAAAATTGGACAGGTCGATCGATGGAAGCTGGGGGTGGGATGGATGGGTATTTGGAGGAAGAGGAGGGGTGTGGTAGACGTTATGATATTTTTTCCCCCAAAGTTTCACTGTGCGGGTCTTGACTAGGCTGATCCGATCGTTACACACATTGACGTGCCTCACTGGCTGACGGCACAGAGAACCACAGGAGATGTTGGGCGCTGCCTGCAAACTTCGGGAGGTGCTTTTTGGGCGCTCCGTGCTTATGGACAGGGGGGGGGGGGGGGGGGGGGGGGGGGGATGCTAGGTTGAGTCCGTGGTAAAGTATCGCGTTGGCCCTCAGACTTGGCCGGCGGAACGGAATCCCGCTAGTGACCAAACACTGCATGGTTGTGTACCTGGTGACAGTGATACGATAGTAGTTTGTTGTGCTGGGCTAGTGACATCACCACATGGCTGTCTACACTGGTGGCAGCGATATGATGGTGGTTTGTTTTGCTGAGCTAGTGACATCACCACATGGCTGTCTACACTGGTGGCAGTGATATGATGGTGGTTTGTTGTGCTGGGCTAGTGACATCACCACATGGCTGTCTACACTGTGGGCAGTGATATGGTGGTGGTTTGTTGTGCTGGGCTAGTGACATCACACATGGCACTACACAGTGATATGCTGGGCTAGTGACATCACCACATGGCTGTCTACACTGGTGGCAGTGATATGATGGTGGTTTGTTGTGCTGGGCTAGTGACATCACCACATGACTGTGTACACTAACGGCAGTGATGTGGTGGTGGTGGTTTGTTGTCGTGGTCTGCCGGTGGTGTCGGCCACACTGGTCCCCTCTTTTCTGTCTCTGCACCATCACCACTAGGTGAGCACGTCAAACAGGAATCCTCCCAACTGGATTGATACGCCAGTTACACAACTCCCTTTCACTCACCCTGTCTTGTGTTCTCTGTATGGACACAGCAGATCTGGTGGAAACGGCTGGACAGGAAAGATGAGAAAGGAGAGGGGGGCATTGGAAGGGGGAGGGAAGCTGTGTGAGCGGTGGTTTGCAACCAAGGGCCCGTTTGAAAGGGAAGTTTTTGACGGGCAGACCCCCCCCCCCCCCCCCCCCCCCCCCCCTCCCCCCCCCCCCGCCCCTCCCCCCTCTTTTCCAGCATCGCCCCTCATCCGTTTGCGAGCCAAACGGAGTAAAAAAAAGTTGACAGCCTGGAAACGGATCTACACAGTGGATTGTCACAGTGAAAAGTTGATGGGCCTGGACACAGATCTACATAATGGATGGTCACAGTGGAAAGTTGAGGGGCCCGGACACAGATCTACATAATGGATGTCACAGTGACAGTGAAACAGATCTACGTGACGGGAAACGGACACAGATCAACGTAATGGATTGTCACAGTGGAAAAGTTGGGTCCGGACACAGTCTACATAAATGGTCACGGAAAGTTGACGGGCCCGGACACAGATCTACATAATGGATGGTCACAGTGAAAAGTTGACGGGCCCGGACACAGATCTACGTAATGGATTGTCACAGTGAAACGTTGACGGGCCCGGATACAGATCTACATAGTGGATTGTGACAGTAAAACGTTGACGGGCCTGGACACAGATCTACACAATGGATGGTCACAGTGGAAAGTCGATGGGCCTGGACACAGATCTGCTCAATGGACTGTCACAGTGAAAAGTTGATGGGCCTGGACACAGACACAGTGGATGGTCACAGTGGAAAGTCGATGGGCTTGGACACAGACACAATGGATTGTCACAGTGGAAAGTCGACGCATCTGGATCAGTCGGACGATCGTCAGCCCTGTGAAAAATGGACATCCAGCTGCCCTGCCACCCCCACCCCATCCACCCCAACCTCCATCGTGGCTTACCTCCTCCCCAGTAAATCGCGTGATGAGCAGGAAGGGGGTGGAAGAATGAGGTGGGGTGTGGGGGTGGGCTATGGAGTGATTCACTACTTTTGATGTTCATGAGGAAATAATAAAGTCGCCAGTTTTTGTTTCACACCGACAGAAAACCGCTCAGCTGCTGCAGCCATTTGATGGGGATGTTAGAGGAAAGGCATCTTGCCCCTTGAGAAAGAGTAATTGGGCCTCCCTCCTCCCTGAACACTTTACTCAGCACACTCTGTGTTCAGTGATGTTCCACCTGGTGTGATTTTTTTGACTACCGGAAAGAGTTCATTATCTTTCAACTGATCAAAGTTTTTTGTTTTTTATTCAGGAAAGATTTGTTTGCCTTTATTTGTTTCAGAAAATCAGGGTTTTTTTTTTCTTTTGTAACATTTGTATTGCGAATTGACTTAAACAAAATGACAGACCTGTATGGATCTTTGCAGTTAGTGATGTAGTAAACAGCAAAAAAAAAATGAAACAACAAAAAACCTTTGCACACACACACACACACACACACACACACACACACACACACACACACGTAAATATACACATTAGTGTGTATGCATGCACACGTATGTATACATGCAAAGGTAAGCACACTTGTGCATGTGTGCACATGCATACAGGCATGGTATGGCCTGCTGTTTGGCGGATTTCTGCAAATTTTCACCTGGGGAAAAAATCCAGTTCCGCTGAAGTCCAGTCCATGCCTAGGACGTTTCCACCCTTCTCATTCTGGACCATTTGTAACCCTGACACAGACACAGAGTGACAGACACCTGCACAATGCACCACCATTCAAACCTGCTAGGCCAGTCAGTTCCACACAGACACAGACACCTGCACAATGCACCACCATTCAAACCTGCCTGGCCAGTCAGTGTGTAAGTTCCATTAGGAATGGTGAAGACAAGTTTGATGTCAAGGAGAAGCAGTGGAAGTGGAGGAGTTTTGCTGGACAGTGGATGCCTTCATACATCATGTATGATGGGGGATGATGATGTGAAGACCATGGCCCTTTCCTCCCTTCCTGAGTTTTGGTATCAAGGAAAAGCAGTAGACATTGGCTATTTGCTGATCAGCAGATGCTGTCATACATAATTCATGAAGGTGGATGATTATGTGAGGACCTCAGCCCATTTCTCCACTCCTGGCCTTTTTCCTCTGTTGTCCCAGTGCTTCACAATAGTTTCCTCTAGCTTTCTTGCTTCTCTCTTTTTCCTTCTCTTCTTTTCTCTTCCCTTTTATTCTCTTTCTCCCTGTCTCTGGATATTGCACAACAAACATATTTGGATGCACTGTAGTAAGACAGAAAGAGATAGCCTCATTTGGGGCAGTGCGTTTGGAGGTTTGGGGTGAAGGGTGTGTGAGATCAGACAAGTGATTTTGCTAAGAAAGTGTTGAAGTTGTGGAGGAAACTACTGACACCTGTTACTTTCCCAGTCTCAGAGGCAGCATGGAAGGGAAGCTGCAGTGGAAGTCAGTGGATGCCTTCATACATCATGTTTTGATTGTTGTGATGATGTGAAGATTCATGGCACATTTCCTCCCTTCCTGAGTTTGGTATCAAGGAAAAGCAGTAGACATTGGCTATTTGCTGATCAGCAGATGCTGTCATACATAATTCATGAAGGTGGATGATTATGTGAGGACCTCAGCCCATTTCTCCACTCCTGGCCTTTTTCCTCTGTTGTCCCAGTGCTTCACAATAGTTTCCTCAAGCTTTTCTTGCTTCTCTCTTTTTCCTTCTCTTCTTTTCTCTTCCCTTTTATTTCTCTTCTCTCCCTGTCTCTGGATATTGCACAACAAACATATTTGGATGCACTGTAGTAAGACAGAAAGAGATAGCCTCATTTGGGGCAGTGCGTTTGGAGGTTTGGGGGTGAAGGGTGTGTGAGATCAGCACAAGTGATTTTGCTAAGAAAGTGTTGAAGTTGTGGAGGAACCTACTGACACCTGTTACTTTCCCAGTCTCAGAGGCAGCATGGAAGGGAAGCTGAAGTGGAAGTCCCAGATGTTGTATTTTGTCTCCATACACTTGCATTCACACACATTTTTATTCATAATGTAAAACTGTGTTCATGTATAATTTGTATCTGTTCAGATTTTTTTCCCCAGAAATAGATGGTGCAATCTGTAGTTTTCTTTGTCATGAAGATAACATTAAAAGTAGGTCATTCAGTACCATTGGTGGTGTTTATTACCCAGCTGACTGCAGTGGGTCATATCAGGGCTGGTGCATATGTTAAACAAATAATGTAAACCTTCATTTTTACAAGTATTTTGTCACATGTGTGCAGCACACTGACAAATTTTCAACCTATTTACAATTTATATACAAGAATCACGTGTTTGATACATTTGTCATACCAGGCAGCTAGGAATGCATCACATGCACACACACACACACACACACACACACACACACACACACACACACACACACACACACACACACACACACACACTCTCTCTCTCTCTCTCTCTCTCTCTCTCTCTCTCTCTCTCTCTCTCTCTCTCTCTCACACTCACTCTCACACTCTCTCACACACACACTTTCACACACACACACACACACACACACACACACACACTCTCACTCACTCACATCTCACTCTCTGAAGGATTGAAGTAAATCCTTTGTCAGTACTCTAGCTAAAAAAAATAGGAGAAAAGCATGGAATGCCATAATCGCTACTACCAGTCCCTCACTGGACACTGAAAACTGCATATATGTCTGTATACATGTATACATCTGTTGGTGGTGTGACAGGCGGTCAGGCAGTGATTTCAGCATGGACACCTACGCCAACGACATGTCCAGCGAGTCCGAGTCTGAAGGCAGCGTCAACGAGGCGAGGGTATACACCACAAAGGCCAACTCTCCAAAGAAACTGCTGGTAGGTAGGGTAGATGGAACCAAGTTAGCAGGAAAATGTCATGTAGAGGTAATGGAGATAGCAGGAAAATGTCATGTTGATGTGATAGAGATAGTATGAAAAGAACATGGGAAATGTGGTGCAGGTAGCAGTAACACATGGAAGATGTGGTTGAAGTAGCTGTAAAACATGGGAGGTGTGGTTGAGGTAGCAGTAACACACGAGAGATGTGGCTGAGGTTGCAGTAACACACAAGAGGTATGGTTGAGGTATGAGAGATGTAATTGAGGTAGCAATAACACATGAGAGATGGGGTTGAGGTAGCAGTTCAGTGGCTGGTAGAGATGGCTGAGGTATCAGTAAAATGACATGGGAGATGTGGTAGATTTAGCTGTACAATGGGTGGTAGGTATGACTAAGGAACAGTGTTGCATGGTAGATGTAGTTGAAGTAAAGTGGTATAATAGTAGGTTGAGGTAGCAGTAAAAAAGCTGGTAGATGTGGTTGAGGTAGCAGTAAGATGGCATGGTAGATTGACAATAGTTGACAGACTTGACAATAGTTGATAGATGTTACAATGGTTGATAGATGTGACAATGATTCAAACCATTGATGTAACAATGGCAATGGTGATGTATGTGACAGTGACAGTGGTTGATAGATGTGATGTCTTGGAGCATTCCGTACCACCCCTGTGTACAGCCTGTACGCAGAGGCAAGTGAACCCTCACTGTCCAACCGCAGGCTGAAACTATCTTTGAACTACTATATCAGACTGTTCTCGGAACCGGAAAAAACCCTACCTTTGACTGTGTCTTTGACCCTCGGTTCCAAAACAAATTCGAAAACAACCCTGACTGTATTCTGCCGTTTGGCCTTCATATGCAGCCTCACGCATGGAATGCAGGTCTAGATCTAGGAGTTGTGTCCGATTTTTCTAAGTTTCCAGATGAGCCTCCGTGGACCTTTTTCACACCAGAGATTCGTTTTGATCTTGCAGCTTTTCGCAAAGAGTCTACCAGCTCTTTGGCATACAAGGCATTGTATGCTGAGCTCTGTTCAAAACTCCCATTCTATCAGAAATTTTCACTGACGGTTCCAAGTCTGAAGATGGAGTGGCCTGTGCAGCCTATTGCCCTGGTGCTCCTTCTCAAATACTGTCAGAACATATTCCTTCAGATGCTTCTGCTTACTCTGCTGAACTTACAGCTCTGGTTCTAGCACTGAGGATAATCTCCCAATCTTCGAAGAGGGACTTTCTGGTTTTGTCGGATTCACTGTCGGCTTTGGAGGCCATAGCTGGCCGCAACCTTCAGCATCCTGAACTTTTACACTTTTTTTTAAAAAACTTTTTACCAAGTTGAAAGCGGATGGTTACAACAGTATTCTGGCTTGGGTTCCCGGTCATGTTGGCATCAGAGGGAATGAAATGGTTGATCGTTTGGCCAAGAATACCACAAGAGAGAAACTGTCCAACATATACATCCCCTGCTCGGATCTGAAACCCAAAATTAACAATTATGTCAGAGACCTCTGGCAGGAGGACTGGAATACACAGACGGATAACAAAATTCTTTCAGATCCGTCCAAACCTTAAGGAGTTTCTCTCATCTACGTCTGGTGGTCATAGGGAGGGCAGGCTGCACACCGACCATTCGTATTTTACCCATTCCTACCTTTTAAAGAGTGAAGAAGCTCTGTGGTGCGTTTCATGTCATGTGCCACTCACAGTGAAACATGTTCTTTTAGAGTGTTGGGACTTGCACGGTGTGAGACACAAACATTTTTACAGCAGAGTCCATGAAAATCCTGTTCAGAGATGTCCCACGTGACGTGATCTTTGGGTTTTTTGAGAGAGATTAACGTTTTTTCATCTGATTTAAGATTTTGTGGAAGAAGATTTTTTAACGAAGTTTCTGGTGCGTTTCTAGAAGATATCATTTAAAGAGATGTGTGAAAGGTTTTTTTTTTTTTTTTTTATTTTTTTTGTAAATGACTGGTGAGTTGATTTTAAACGTGGTGACAGCCCTGATGTGGCCCTTTGCGGTCGGCTGGGCTATAAGCAACATTATCTTATCTGATAGATGTGACAGGGACAGTGGTTGATAGATGTTACAGTGACAGTGGTTGATAGAAGTGACAGTGGTTGATAGATGTGACAGTGACAGTGGTTGATAGATGTGACAGTGACAGTGGTTGATAGATGTGACAATGACAGTGGTTGATAAAAGTGACTGTGACAATGCTTGATAGATGTGACAATGGTTGATAGAAGTGACAGTGACAGTGGTTGATAGATGTGACAGTAACAGTGGTTGATAGAAGTGACGGTGACAATGGTTGATAGATGTGACAGTGACAATGGTTAATAGATGTGACAGTGACTGTGTTCGATAGATGTAACAGTGGTTGATAGATGTGACAGTGACAGTGGTTGATAGATGTGACAGTGGTTGATAGATGTGACATTGAAAATGGTTTATAGATGTGACAGTGGTTGATAGAAATGATGACAGTGACAATGGTTGATAGATGTGACAGTGACAGTGGTTAATAGATGTGACGATGACAATGGTTAATAGATGTGACAGTGACAGTGGTTGATAGAAGTGACAGTGACAATGGTTGATAGATGTGACAGTGACAGTGGTTGATAGATGTGATGGTGACAGTGGTTGATAGATGTGACGGTGACAGTGGTAATAGATGTGTGACAGTGACAATGGTTAATAGATGTGATAGTGACAGTGGCTGATAGATGTGATAATGACAATGGTTGATAGATGTGACAGTGGTTGATAGAAGTGACAGTGACAGTGGTTGATAGATGTGACAGTGACAGTGGTTGATAGATGTGATAACAACAGTGGTTGATAGATGTGACAGTGACAGTGGTTGATACAAGTGACAGTGACAATGGTTAATAGATGTGACAATGACAGTGGTTGATAGAAGTGACAGTGACAATGCTTGATAGATGTGACAGTGGTTGATAGAAGTGACAGTGACAATGGTTGATAGATGTGACAGTAACAGTGGTTGATAGAAGTGACGGTGACAATGGTTGATAGATGTGACATTGACAATGGTTGATAGATGTGACAGTGACAGTGTTTGAGATGTGACAGTGGTTGATAGATGTGACAGTGACAACGGTTGATAGATTTGACAGTGACAGTGGTTGATAGAAGTGACAGTGACAGTGGTTGATAGATGTGACAGTGACAACGGTTGATAGAAGTGACAGTGACAATGGTTGATAGATGTGACAGTGACAGTGGTTGATAGAAGTGACAATGGTTGATAGATGTGACAATGACAGTGATTGATAGATGTGACGAAGGAGGCAGTACAATGGTTAGTAGATGTGACAGGGTGTGTAGCACAATGGCTAGTAATGTGGCAGAGATAGCAGTATGATCACTGGTGGATGTGGCAGAGATTGCAGTATAATAACTGGTGAATGTGGCAGAGATTGCAGTATAATAACTGATAGATGTGGCAGAGATTGCAGTATAACTGGTAGATGTGGAAGAGATTGCAGTATAACTGGTAGATGTGGAAGAGATAGTATATGTGGCAGAGATTGCAGTATAACTGGTAGATGTGGCAGATTGCAGTATGATAACTGGTGGATATGGCAGAGATTGCAGTATGATAACTGGTTGATGTGGCAGAGATTGCAGTATGATAATGGTAGATATGGAAGAGATAGCAGTATAATAACCGGTAGATGTGGAAGAGATAGCAGTATAATAACTGGTAGATGTGGCAGAGATTGCAGTATAATAAATGGTAGATGTGGCAGAGACAGCAGTATGAATAACTGGTATATGTGGCAGAGATTGCAGTGTAATAACTGGTAGTTGCAGCAGAGGTTGCAGTATGAATAACTGGTAGATGTGGCAGAGATTGCAGTATAAAAACTGGCAGATGTCAGAGATAGCAGTATAATAACTGGTAGATGTGGCAGAGATAGCAGTATAATAATTGGTAGATGTGGAAGAGATAGCAGTATAATGTGGCAGAGATTACAGTATGATAATTTGTAGATGTGGTAGAGATTGCAGTATGATAACTGGTGAATGTGGCAGAGATTGCAGTATAATAACTGGTAAATGTAGCAGAGATAGCAGTATAATAACTGGTAGATGTGGCAGAGATTGCAGTATAATAACTGGTAGATGTGGCAGAGATTGCAGTATAATAAATGGTAGATGTGGCAGAGACAGCAATATGAATAACTGGTAGATGTGGCAGAGATTGCAGTGTAATAACTGGTAGTTGCAGCAGAGATTGCAGTATGAATAACTGGTAGATGTGGCAGAGATTGCAGTATAAAAACTGGCAGATGTCAGAGATAGCAGTATAATAACTGGTAGATGTGGCAGAGATAGCAGTATAATAATTGGTAGATGTGGAAGAGATAGCAGTATAATGTGGCAGAAAAATGTGGCAGAGATTGCAGTATAATAACTGGTAGATGTGGCAGATATAGCAGTATAATAAGTGGTGGAAGTGGCACAGATTGCAGTATGATAACTGATAGATGTGGCAGAGTTGCAGTATAATAACTGGTAGATGTGTCAGAGATTGCAGTATAATTACTGGTAGATGTATCAGAGATGGCAGTGTAACAGTTGGTAGATGTGACTGAGATAGCAGTACAATAGTTGGTGGATGTGACTGAGGTAGCAGTACAGTAGATGGTAGATGTGACTGAGGTAGCAGTACAGTACAACTTATGGTAGATGTGACTGAGGTAGCAGTACAATAGATGGTAGATGTGACTGGGGCTGCAGTACAATAGTTGGTAGATGTGACTTGGGTAGCAGTACAGTAGTTGGTAGATGTGACTGAGGCAGCAGTACAGTAGTTGGTAGATGTCAAGTCAAGTCAAAATGATCTTTATTGAGGGTTAAAGAATAAGCTTTACAGCTTTTTTTCATCCTGCCCTCACAAAAAAAAGGGGGAAAAAACTCATTGAAGGAACCATCAAACAAATCATTTATCAACACATTATGAAGAAAAAAAAAATATTAAAGCAATTAACACATTGAAAGGATCATAATGCTATCAAAAAACGATTGTACAAAGTTAAGTAAATATTGTAATTAACATTACATATCACATCATATACGAGAGTGAGAGAGAGAGAGAGAGAGAGAGAGAGAGAAAATTGGCAATTGAATAAGCATTAATCATCCGATAATTTTTCCATCAGATTCCTTTAAGAGCTCTCTTTTAAATATTCCTTTCGAATGACATGATTTTAAAGAAGATGGTAAATTGTTCCATATCGTACCTCCAGAATATGTAAAACTAGATTTGTAGAGATTGTTGCGGGGTCTGGGGAAGGAAAGCTTGTGTGAGTGTCTGTTTTCATTGATAACAAAGTTTTGGATTATTTTCTTTGGAGCTATTCTATTCACTACATTGTACATACATAAACATTTGTTGAAGAAGAGTCTTTCTTTAAACGGTAGAATATTTAATGTTTCTGTAATCACTCACTCTCAAAGTAGTAGATTTCTGATGTATTATCTTTATAGCTCTTTTATGAAGACGACTTATTATTTTTTCAAATTAGTTTCACAAGAATTATCCCATAAGGTGGACGCATAGTTAATAAGAGATAAAAAAATGTGTGCGTGAAAGAATACTTTCCTGGTTTGAAGATTAAGAAAATGTTTTATTTTTGTAAGTTGATAAATTCTTTTGGATATACGTTTTCCAAGATCAGTGATGTGATCATACCATGATTAGTCATTGTCAATAATAACCCCTAATATCTTATGAGATGTTACCACCTCAATCTTTTGGTCTTTGACATATAATGATGCAAACGGGAAACTCATTTTCTGTCGTTTTTGACGTGTAGTCACAAACATGCATTTAGTTTTATCTGCATTGAGGGCCATGTGGTTCATTTCTGTCCATAGAATTAGTCTATAGATATTTACTCTGAAGGTTACTTACAAGAATGGTAGGATTAGCGCTATTTGACTGCAGTGAAGTGTCGTCAGCAAACATTTCGCAACCGCACTTTATATATAAAGGCAAATCATTTATGTAGATTGAAAATAAGAGGGGTCCTAAAACAGATCCTTGAGGAACACCAAATTTCAAAGGAAGTAACTGAGACCTGTTGGAACTAATTTCAACAAGTTGTTGGCGATCAGTAAGAAAAGATCTGATAAACTCTATAGCCTTACTTGATAGTTTGTAATGTGTAAGCTTTTTTATAAGATATGATGAATGGCTAATAACGTCAAAAGCTTTAGCAAAATCAACAAAAAGAATTCCAGTAAATTCATTATTGTTTATATTAGATAGACATTTATCTATAACTGTATGAGAGATGAATGGCAAGAGTGATTTTGTCGAAAACCTGATTGATTTTCATGAATGAGATCATAATACTTCAGATGAGAATATAAATGCATTTGAACATGTCTTTCAATTGGTTTTGACAAAAGGGAAGAATTGAGATGGGTCTATAATTAGAGGGATGGCAGGATCTCCCTTCAGATGTGACTGAGGTAGCAATACAATAGTTGGTAGATGTTAACTGAGGTAGCAGTACAATAGTTGGTAGATGTGACTGAGGTAGCAATACAATAGTTGGTAGATGTGACTGAGGTAGTAGTATATTAGTTGGTACATATGACTGAGGTAGTACAATAGTTGGTAGATGTGGCTAAGGTAGCAGTGCATTGGTTGGTAGATGTGACTGATGTAGCAGTTATAATAACTGGTAGATGTGACCGAGATAGCAGTTATAACTGGCAGATGTGACTGATGTAGCAGTTATAGTAACTGGTAGATGTGACCGAGGTAGCAGTATAATAACTGGTAGATTTGACTGAGGTAGCAGTTGTTAAAACTGGTAGATGTGACTGAGGTAGCAGTTATAATAACTGGTAGATGTGACTGAGGTAGCTGTTATAGTAACTGGTAGATGTGACCAAGGTAGCAGTAGTATAATACTGGTAGATGTGACCGAGGTAGCAGTATAATAACTGGTAGATGTGACCGAGGTAGCAGTATAATAACTGGTAGATGTGACCGAGGTAGCAGTATAATAACTGATAGATGTGACTGAGGTAGCAGCATAGTGGTCGGTGCTGTTCTTATTATCCACTGTACTGAAAAGCCATTTTTCTGCTTGTGCCCCACTGTATGTGTGTGTGTGTGTGTGTGTGTGTGTGTGTGTGTGTGTGCGTGTGTGTTACTGAAAGGTTGGATGCTGGTAAGCACAAACACACTAAAAGTCAGTGATGCAGTTGCATTTACTGTTGAAGCGTCATGGATCAGGGAAGCGAGACCATAAGCGCCAAGCCAGCCAGGACAAGATCCGTGTGCCCAAGTCCAGCCAGCCCTGCTCCATGGACGCCACACCACCCTCTGACCTGGTGCAGCGGAGGAAGCGCCGGAAATGGATCACAGAGAAGCCCAACATCAGCTTGAACCTCTGGAGCGTCATGAAGAACTGTATTGGCAAAGAGCTCTCCAAAATCCCCATGCCTGTATGTTAACCTGCCTCACCTGAACACCTCGATGTCCCTTGTCAAAACTTAAGTTGAACTGCTGCAATTTAAAAAAAAAAAAAAAATGGTCTAGAACATGAACCCCCCCCCCCCACCCTCCCGCCCTGTTTTTCAGTGTTTCTTGTAATTTAGTCACATGCAACTCTGTTTTTTGTTGACATTGTATAGGAAAAGGCCATTGGCCAAGACAATGGGAACTGACTGACTGGAGCCATAGTGAGATGGGCTACACTGGGGCTACAAACAATGAACAAAGAGCTGAAGAACTGTGGTCACCCAGATGATAGTCATTGTTAGACAGGCTACACTGGGGCTACAAACAATGAACAAAGAGCTGAAGAACTGTGGTCACCCAGACGATAGTCATTGTTAGACAGGCTACACTGGGCTACAAAACAATGAACAAAGAGCTGAAGAACTGTGGTCACACAGATGATGGTCATTGGTAGACGGGCTACACACTGGGGCTACAAACAATGAACAAAGAGCTGAAGGACTGTGATCACACAGACGATTGTCATTGTTAGACGGGCTACACTGGGGCTACAAACAATGAACAAAGAGCTGAAGGACTGTGATCACACAGACGATAGTCATTGTTAGATGGGCTACACTGGGGCTACAAACAATGAACAAAGAGCTGAAGGACTGTGATCACACAGACGATTGTCATTGTTAGACGGGCTACACTGGGGCTACAAACAATGAACAAAGAGCTGAAGGACTGTGATCACACAGACGATAGTCATTGTTAGATGGGCTACACTGGGGCTACAAACAATGAACAAAGAGCTGAAGGACTGTGATCACACAGACGATTGTCATTGTTAGACGGGCTACACTGGGGCTACAAACAATGAACAAAGAGCTGAAGGACTGTGATCACACAGACGATAGTCATTGTTAGACGGGCTACACTGGGGCTACAAACAAAGAGCTGAAGAACTGTGGTCACACAGATGATGGTCATTGGTAGACGGGCTACACTGGGGCTACAAACAAAGAGCTGAAGAACTGTGAACACACACAGATAGATGATAGTCATTGTTAGACAGGCTACTCTGGGCTACAAACAAGTAACAAAGAGCTGAAGAACTGTGGTCTACACTGGGGCTACAAACAGTGAACTAAGAGTTGAACTAAGGGCTACAGTGGGGCTATAAACAATGAAACAAATGCTCAGAGCTTAATCTAGAGCGCGGGATTGGTACAATCCCCGAAATCTCTGTTCCTTCCCGCAGTTATCGAGTCTTAACGCGGGCAGATTCCCGCACAGTTGCAGGACTGCCCGCCCTGTTCACTGATCGTTGTGGGTGCTCGTTTGTCGTCTGCTTTTTAAAAACTGAAACTAGGACTGAGCAGGAGCGAACGATTTCTTCATATTTCATTGGCTGTTAGTGTAAATCAACCAATCGGCGGCGTTCGTCTCCTCCATCTCGATCACCGACAAGAAGTTGCGAGAGTTTAAGGCGCCATATTGGATATTTTCCAAAACGAAGCGTGCTCCCACCTTATTCGACTTAGACTTTCGTGGAGGAAAAGTGAAAGAATAAGATTCTGTGTCATGTGAGGGTGGAGAAGATCATGAAGAAACCGCGACTACATCCAGAAGCTCAGAGAAGCAGCCTGAAAAGAGTGCTAGTGCAAGGGAACTCAGGTTTCAAGACGATTGGCTGAAGATGTAGCCCTGGAGGGGGGGGGGAGGGGGGGGGGGGTGCTCCCCTTTTTTTTTTATATGAGGGAGGGACTGCCCCCCTTTTTAAAAATATCCTAGATTAAGCTCTGATGCTAAAGAACTGTGATCACACAGATGATAGTCATCGTTAGATAGGATACATGGGGGCCACAAACAGTGAACCAAGTGCTGTAGAGCTATGATCACACAGATGATAGTCATTGTTAGATGGGCTACACTGGGGCTACAACTGTGAACTAACTGCTGAAAAACTTCTGTCTCAAAGATTATGGTGAGATGGGCTGCACTGGGGGGCTACAAACAGTGAACTAGCTGCTGAAGAACTGTGATCACACAGATGTAATCATTGTTAGATGGACTACACTAGGGTTGCAAACGAGAGCTACTGAAGAACTGTAATGCACAGATGATAGTCATTGTCAGATGGGCTACAAGGGCTACAAACAATGAACTAACTGTTGAAGAACTGTCATCTCATAAACCAGTTATTGTTGGAGGGACAGTGCCTTGGCTGCAAACAGTGCATGCAGTGGAATATCTACTAAAATGGGCAAAGTTGTGTTGTCGTTTTTCTTATTCCATTGTCAGTGCCATTACAATTCTAAACATACCAGTTAGGGTTTAGAATCGAAAAGATGTTCATTTCAGATTTTATCGCTCATATTTAAAAATCATTGGACATGAAATCTTTTTGCTTGCCAGGAAATTGCACATGATGGAAACTTATGCTGCCATCCAGATAAATTGATGAACCAGTTAAAGATATATATCATTTCAGGATGCCTTTTCAGTGATATTTTAAGATCCAGTTTCTTTGCTGCTTTGAGTTTGAACGATGCTGAAATATTTTTTCATCTTTGTCCCAGCCAAGTTCTAGAGTGCCTTTTTTCTTATTTGGTGGTGTGTGTGTGTGTGTGTGTGTGTGTGTGTGTGTGTGTGTGTGTTTTAGAAAGGCCTTGTCTTTTCCTTGAAGCCAAAGGTCAAAGAATGTTCAGAGTATTTACATAACTCAGCAAATATGGATTGCTGAAGTTCCAGGTCTTGACAACGAACATGTTGCTTGTTGATGTCCCAGATCATAGAATGTTCATGGCATAATTATGATTCCAGAACCACGGATTGTTGAAGTCCCAGATCATAGAATGTTCATGGCATTATTATGATTCCAGAGCCGCAGATTGTTAATGTCCCAGGTCACAGAATGTTCATGGCATTATTATGATTCCAGAGCCGCGGATTGTTAATGACCCAGGTCACAGAATGTTCATGGCATTATTATGATTCCAGAGCCGCGGATTGTTAATGACCCAGGTCACAGAATGTTCATGGCATTATTATGATTCCAGAGCCGCGGATTGTTAATGACCCAGGTCACAGAATGTTCATGGCATTATTATGATTCCAGAGCCGCGGATTGTTAATGACCCAGGTCACAGAATGTTCATGGCATTATTATGATTCCAGAGCCACAGATTGTTGATGCTCCAGATCATAAATTGTTCATGGCAAAAATATAATACCAGAGCCATGGATTGCTGATTTCCCAGATCATAGACTGTTCATGACAAAAATATGATTCAGAACCACGGATTATTAATGTTCCAGGTCACAGAATGTTGAAGGCATTATCATGACACCGAAGTCAGATATTGTTGATGTTTGAGGTCACAGAATGTTTGAAGGCATTATCATGACGCCGAAGTCAGAGATTGTTGATGTTCGAGGTCACAGAATGTTGAAGGCATTATCATGAACCGAAGTCAGAGATTGTTGATGTTTGAGGTCACAGAATGTTCAAGGCATTATCATGACGCTGAAGTCAGAGATTGTTGATGTTTGAGGTCACAGAATGTTGAAGGCATTATCATGACGCTGAAGCCAGAGATTGTTGATGTTTGAGGTCACAGAATGTTCAAGGCATTATCATGACGCTGAAGTCAGATATTGTTGATGTTTGAGGTCACAGAATGTTGAAGGCATTATCATGACGCTGAAGCCAGAGATTGTTGATGTTTGAGGTCACAGAATGTTGAAGGCATTATCATGACGCTGAAGCCAGAGATTGTTGATGTTTGAGGTCACAGAATGTTCAAGGCATTATCATGACGCTGAAGCCAGAAATTGTGAATGTTCCAGGTGAACTTCAGTGAGCCTCTGTCAATGCTTCAGCGTCTGACAGAGGAGCTGGAGTACTCAGAAATCCTTGATCAGGCAGCGCTCTGTGAGGACTCCTGTGAGCAGCTGGCCTATGTTGCTGCCTTCACCGTTTCTGCCTATGCAACCACACTGTTCCGCACAGGGAAACCCTTCAACCCCTTGTTGGGGGAGACCTTTGAGTTTGACCGCACGGAGGACTTTGGCTGGAGGTCCTTGGCGGAGCAGGTGAGTGGCTGACAGTCGTGTGTCTGGTGTGGGGATGTGGCCTTTAGCTTCCAGATGTGGGACATTGTTTCCATGCTGGTCCTAGTCCCAGCACCAGTGTTCGGTGTTTGTCTCATGAGACTGATGCACATCTGTGCACTTGCTGCCTGGCCTGGGTTTGTGAGAGAGCTGTGTGAGAGAGAGAGAGAGAGAGGACAGACACACATTTCCCTGCAGTGAGCCAGTGTGAGAGAAAGCAGTAGGATTCATACCGAAGAAATTGCACATTTTTTTAAAAGTGAGGGGATGTTTTACATCCAAATCACCTAAGCTTGTCTGTGGAGCTGTGTGCTTTATCTGTCCTGTTATATTAATGTGTATGTTGTTATCGTAATGGGCTGCGAGGACCTTGCACTGAGATGGTTAGAGCTGCATACATTTTCTGTACCATTATTATTGTTATCATGTCATGCTGGTGTGTGTGTTTGTGGAGAAGGTAAGAGTCCAGGTGATTTGTGTCTGTGCAGAGATACATGATTGGTTAATGATGTGTTCATGCAATGCGGTACAGGTGTCACATCACCCACCTACGTTAGCCACCCATGCGGAGGGCAGGGGCTGGACGTTGTGGCAAGAGTTCACCATGACAACCAAATTCAGGGGCCGTTACCTCCAGATCATTCGATGATGGGTAGGTGTTCTCTTGGGGCTAGGAGAAAGATCATAACATTGGTTGATGGAAAATGCAGGAAAGGTGGGGGGGGGGGGGGGGGGGGGGGGGGGGGGGGGGGGGGGGGGGGGGGGGGGGGGGGGGGGGGTGGGGGGGGGGGGGGACTAGATTTCAAACATGTAATACATAAGTTATGTTAATCAGCTTCAAAGGGAACATAGTTTTTTCTTTAACCTATCAACCAGCATCTTTTCTTTCTGTCTTCCTTATTTTTTATATAAAGAACATATGTAGCTACCAAATAAATTTTCTAAGGAGCCAGACAACTTAACAATTTTATGTAATAGAAAAAAGAAATTCTTTGTAAATGCAACATTTACCAACTTGTGCATAAAAGAGGTAAGTCTGAATGTAGTTGGCTGTGTGCATGTCTCATTTTGTGGATGATTATATCTGACCAGTCTCTCAAATACTGTTAGAACATATTCCTTCAGATGCTTCTGTTTATTCTGCTGAACTTAACAGCTCTGGTTCTGGCATTGAAAATAAGCTCTCAATCAGCAAAGAAGGACTTTCTGGTTTAGTCCGATTCACTGTCAGCTTTGGAAGCCATAGCTGGCTGCAACCTGCAGCATCCCGAACTTTTACACTTTTTTTAACTTTTTACCAAGTTGAAAGTGGATGGTTACAACATTATCCTGGCTTGGGTTCCTGGTCACCTTTGGCATCGGAGGGAATGAAATGGTTGATCGTTTGGCTAAGAATGCCAGAACAGAGAAACTGTCAAACACACCTATCCCCTGCTCAGTTCTGAAACCCAAAATTAATGATTATGTCAGAGACCTCTGGCAGGAGGACTGGAATACACAGACGGATAACAAACTCTTTCAGATCCGTCCAAACCTAAAGGAGTTCCTCTCATCTACGTCTGGTGGTCATAAAGAAGAAGAAACAGTTCTGTGCCGGCTGCACACCGGTCATTCGTATTTTACCCATTCCTACCTTTTAAAGAGTGAAAAAGCTCCGTGGTGCATTCCATGTCATGTGCCACTCACAATGAAACATATTCTTTTAGAGTGTTGGGACTTGAACGATGTGAGACACAAACACTTTACAGCAGAGTCCATGAAAATCCTGTTCAGAGATGCCCCGCCTGACGTGATCTTTGGGTTTTTGAGAGAGATTAACATTTTTCATCTGATGTAAGATTTTGTGGAAGAAAGATTTTTAACGAAGTTTCTGGTGCGTTTCTAGAAGATGTCATTTAAAGAGATGTGTGAAAGTGTTTTTTTTTTGTTGTTGTTTTTTTTTTTAATGACTGTGAGTTGATTTTAACATGGTGACAGCCCTGATGTGGCCCTTTGCGGTCGGCTGGGCTATAAGCAACATTATCTTATCTCTCTTGACCAGTGTGGCAACTCGTTTCTGAAAATCTGGAATCCAGTGGTAACTGGCAGACTCCGTAATATGGGTTATTTCATGCGCTGCCATTTAACTGTAAAGTGATTGCCAATGCTGTACAGTCCACACAGCTTTCTGAGCTGCTGTTACTGATTCAGCAGTGCCAGAGTTACTGAATTGTTCAGTCATGTTAAATATACTGTCCATACAGCTTTCTGAGCTGTTACTGATTCAGCAGTGCCAGAGTTACTGAATTGTTCAGTCATGTTAAATATTCTGTCCATACAGCTTTCTGAGCTGTTACTGATTCAGCAGTGCCTGAGTTACTGAATTGTTCAGTCATGTTAAATATACTGTCCAAACAGCTTTCTGAGCTGTTACTGATTCAGCAGTGTCTGAGTTACTGAATCGCCCAGTCATGTTAAATACACACTGATCACACAGCTTTGTGAGCTGTTACTGATTCAGCAGTTCCAGGGTTATGAATTGCCCAGTCATGTCAAATATACAGTTTGCACAGCATTCTTTGGTCTGTTGAATTGTCCTGGGCTGTCCTACTATGGTGTCTCTGTCATCGACAGTGCAATCTTGAAAATTTGTCTTTTTTCTCCCTGTCAGATCAAAGCACTTTGCAAAGGCTGGCTGCCTGTGCTTCAGCAGATGGCATGTGTTAATGCTGTAACCTCCCCACATCGCCTGCATGGGAACAAAAGATGGGTCACCCTCAGTAGACTGATACCACCTCGTAATGCTCAAAACTTCCCAATAGCTTACATGAGAACTATTGTACAGTCACCCTCAGTTGGCAACTTGCATGTCTTAATGCACAAAATGTCCCAAACAGCCTACATGGGAAGAAAATGTAGGGTTACTCTCAGGAGGCAGATATGACATCTTAATGCTCAAACCGTCCCGACGAGCCTTCATGGGAAGAAACTGTAGGTTCACCAAAGACAGACAGACCAGCAGTGAAAAATGTTGTGTGAGTCGTATTTCCCTCATGGATTCTTTGGAAATCTCTTTTTTGTCATCTTTTCTGTGGGTCTGTCATCTTCTGTTTCAGTTGGGTCAAAGTTTTCAGCATTTTTTTTATTTTTGTGTTGAACAGGCATAATTATTTGACAGAGTTGATCATAAGACATCTGTTAATGTTAAGTCCTGTAGTAGTACTGGACTAAAGCACAATGTTGTCTTTGGCCCACAACCCGAGGGTTAGTTGGATACTTAATGGGGTCCCATGATGGCATGACTGAAAAGAGTTCTTGCCTGTCTGAACCTCCCGCTCCCCCCTCTCTCCACCATCCGCCCACCCCCCCCATATAACAAAAAATTAACACCTCAGAATTTATGACCAGGTATTGCCCTCCTGATTTTTCTGATAAATCATTAAATGGCCCAATGTCCAGTTATTGCCTGTGTGACTTGTCTGATAAAAGGCCCTTTGACCAGGTATTGCCCACCTGACGTTCAGCAAGTCAGGGGGCCACTATACCTGGCGCAAGGTGACAACAACCGTGCATAACATCATCGTGGGTCGCCTGTGGGTGGACAACCAGGGAGAGATGGACATCACCAACCACACCACGGGGGACAAGTGTCACCTCAAGTACTACTCTGCCTACAGCTACTTCTCCAGGGAGCCTCCCAGGAAGGTAAGGAGGGAGGACTGTGGCAGACAGGGGGAGGTAGGGAGGACTGCAGACAGGGGGAGGTAGGTAGAGAGGACTGTGGCAGACAGGGGGAAGGAAGGAGGACTGCAGACAGGGGGATGGGGGACTGCAGGCAGGGGGAAGGTAGGACTGCAGACAGCGGTAAGGGAGGACTTCAGACAGGGTGAAGGGGGGGGGGGGGGGGGGGGGGGCACACAGGGGGGGGGGAGGACTGCAGACAGGGGGGAGGGAGGACTGCACACAGGGGGGAGGGAGGATTGCAGACAGGGGGAAGGGAGGACTGCAGACAGGGGGGGAGGGAGGACTGCAGACAGGGGGGAGGGAGGACTGCAGACAGGGGGGAGGGAGGGACTGCAGACAGGGGGGAGGGAGGGACTGCACACAGGGGGGAGGGAGGAGGATTGCAGACAGGGGGAAGGGGAGGACTGCACACAGGGGGAAGGTATGGAGGACTGCAGACAGGGGGAAGGGAGGACTGCACACAGGGGGGAAGGTATGGAGGACTGCAGACAGGGGGAAGGTATGGAGGACTGCAGACAGGGGGAAGGTATGGAGGACTGCAGACAGGGGGGAAGGTATGGAGGACTGCAGACAGGGGGAGGTATGGAGGACTGCAGACAGGGGGGGTAGGTATGGGAAGGAGGAGGACTGCAGACAGGGGGGAAGGTATGGAGGACTGCAGACAGGGGGAAGTTATGGAGGACTGCAGACAGGGGGAAGGTATGGAGGACTGCAGACAGGGGAAGGTATGGAGGACTGCAGACAGGGGGAAGGTATGGAGGACTGCAGACAGGGGGAAGGTATGGAGGACTGCAGACAGGGGGAAGGTATGGAGGACTGCAGACAGGGGGAAGGGTATGGAGGACTGCAGACAGGGGGAAGGTATGGAGGACTGCAGACAGGGGGAAGGTATGGAGGACTGCAGACAGGGGGAAGGTATGGAGGACTGCAGACAGGGGAAGGTATGGAGGAGGACTGCAGACAGGGGGAAGGGAGGGAGGACTGCAGACAGGGGAAGGGAGGGAGGACTGCAGACAGATGGGGAGGGAGGGGAGGACTGCAGACAGATGGGGAGGGAGGGAGGACTGCAGACAGATGGGAGGGAGGGAGGAAGGACTGGACTGCAGACAGGGGAGGGAGGGGAGGAAGGACTGCAGACAGGGGGAGGGAGGGAGGGAGGACTGCAGACAGGGGGAGTAGGGGGGGAGGACTGCAGACAGGGGAAGGCAGGGGTAGGACTGCAGACAGGGGAAGGCAGGGAGGGAGGACTGCAGACATGGGGAGGGAGGGAGGACTGAGACAGGGGCAGACAGGGGGGACTGCAGACAGGGGGAGGACTGCAGACACCGGGAAGGCAGGGAGGTAGGGACTGCAGACAGGGGGAGGTAGGGAGGTAGGACTGCAGACAGGTGGGTAGGGAGGGAGGACTGCAGACAGGGGGAGAGAGGGAGGACTGCAGACAGGGGAAGGTAGGAAGGGGGGACCGCAGACAGGGGGAGGTAGGGAGGACTGCAGACAGGGGAAGGCAGGGAGGTAGGACTGCAGACAGGGTTAGGTAGGGATGGAGGACTGCAGACAGGGGGAGAGAGAGGGAGGACTGCAGACAGGGGGGAAGGTAGGAAGGGGGGACCGCAGACAGGGGGAGGTAGGGAGGACTGCAGACAGGGGAGGCAGGGAGGTAGGATTGCAGACAGGGTTAGGTAGGGATGGAGGACTGCAGACAGGGTTAGGTAGGGAGGGACTGCTGTCAGGCTTAAGTGTGTCCAGGGGTCGCCTGACAAAGATGTTAAAGTTCTCTTTTTTTTTTATGTCCCGCCATGCCCTCTCTTTCAGTCCATTCACAAACTAAAGAGTCCAACACATCCAACAATTTATTAATGTTGATTAATGGAACAAAAGAATAATAATTATGAAGAATTGTATGGAGATGCAAAACATCTAAAACCGATAACATAATCTTCAACAACTTCCTTGACAGTAAACCCATTGTTTCTGTCAGTAAGAAATTTAAAACTTCACCTGTCTGCCTTCGAACCATCATTGTGACCAAATCTTTACCTGTCCAGCTATGTTTTAACAATCATTGTGACTGACTGAACCCTTCACCTGTCTAGTATGTTTGAACCATTGTGACCAGACCCTTCACCTGTCTAGCTATGTTTGAACCATCGTGACCAGACCCATCCCCCTGTCTAGCTATGTTGGAACCATCTTTGTGACCAAACCCTTCCCCTGTATAGCTGTGTTTGAACCATTGTGACCAGACCCTTCACCTGTCTAGCTATGTTTGAACCATTGTGACCAGACCCTTCACCTGTCTAGCTATGTGTGAACCATTGTGACCAGACCCTTCACCTGTCTAGCTATGTTTGAACCATTGTGACCAGACCCTTCACCCGTCTAGCTATGTTTGAACCATCATTGTGACCAGACCCTTCACCTGTCTAGCTATCGTTTGAATCATCATTGTGACCAGACCCTTCACCTGTCTAGCTATGTTTGAATCATCATTGTTACCAGACCCTTCACCTGTCTAGCTATGTTAGAACCATCATTGTGACTAGACCCTTCACCTATCTAGCTATGTTTGAACCATCGTGACCAGACCCTTCCCCTGTCTAGCTATGTTTGAACCATCATTGTGACCAAACCCTTCCCTTGTCTAGCTATGTTTGAACCATCATGTGACCAGACCCTTCCCCTGTCTAGCTATGTTTGAACCATTGTGACCAGACCCTTCACCTGTCTAGCTATGTGTGAACCATTGTGACCAGACCCTTCACCTGTCTAGCTATGTTAGAACCATCATGACCAGACCCTTCACCTGTCTAGCTATGTTTGAATCATCATTGTGACCAGACCCTTCACCTGTCTAGCTATGTTTGAATCATCATTGTGACCAAACCCTTCCCTTGTCTAGCTATGTTTGAACCATCGTGACCAGACCCTTCACCTGTCTAGCTATGTTTGAATCATCATTGTGACCAGACCCTTCACCTGTCTAGCTATGTTTGAATCATCATTGTGACCAGACCCTTCACCTGTCTAGCTATGTTAGAACCATCATCGTGTGACAGAACCCTTCCCCTGTCTAGCTATGTTAGAACCATCATTGTGACTAGACCCTTCACCTGTCTAGCTATGTTTGAATCATCATTGTGACCAGACCCTTCACCTGTCTAGCTATGTTAGAACCATCATTGTGACCAGACCCTTCACCTGTCTAGCTATGTTTGGACCATCTTGATCAGACCCTTCACCTGTCAGTGTTGATGTCAGAGGGTAAGGTTAATGGAAAATCCCTGACAAGGCTGAGTGACATGCAGTGACAGTGGGCTGTTGGAGGTTGAAATAAACACCGTCGGTTTCAGTGACAGTGGGCTGTTGGAGAATGAAATGAACACCGTCGATTTCAGTGACAGTGGGCTGTTGAAGGTTGAGATGATCTCCATGGATTTCAGTGACAGTGGGCTGTTGAGGTTGAGATGAACTCCATGGATTTCAGTGACAGTGGGCTGTTGAGGTTTGAGATGAACTCCATGGATTTCAGTGACAGTGGGCTGTTGGAGGTCGAAATGAACTCCATGGATTTCAGTGATAGTGGGCTGTTGGAGGTCGAAATGAACTCCATGGATTTCAGTGATAGTGGGCTGTTGGAGGTTGAAATGAGCTCCATGGATTTTAGGGATAGTGGGTTGTTGGAGGTAGAAATGAACACCATGAATTTCAGTGATAGTGGGCTGTTGGAGATTTGAAATGAACACCATGAATTTCAGTGATAGTGGGCTGTTGGAGGTTTGAAATGAACACCATAGATTTCAGTGACAGTGGGCTGTTGAAGGTTGAAATGAACACCATGGATTTCAGTGACAGTGGGCTGTTGGAGGTTGAAATGAACTCCATGGATTTTAGGGATAGTGGGTGTTGGAGGTCGAAATGAACTCCATGGATTTCAGTGATAGTGGGCTGTTGGAGGTTGAAATAAACACCATGGTTTTCAGTGTAGTGGGCTGTGATCAGATAAAATCTAAAAGGCGTAAAGGGACCAAAGGGTTAAACTTTAGCTAGAAACATGCACAGCAGGACAGTTGTTTTAACCTATGTCCCATTTTTGTTTTGGTCTTTAGTGTCTGCCATTTTTCTTCCTTAGGGGACCATTCTCCTGTCTTTGTTGTGGAAACTCTTTGACATTTCTGTCTGATTGTTGCTAGGTTGTGAAAATTGTACACACCATATAGAGTGAACACTAGCGAAACATTCTACAATATCTGTTCATCCACAAGGGTTTCGTTTTTTTTTTAATGTAATTTAATGGCATTTAAAGTTTTCCCTTTTAATGACTTTATTTTTTTTAATCTGGTAGTTAAAAAAAATTGAAAGTCTTTCATTGTTTTGGTTGGTCATTTCCTTTTCAGAATAATGGTTGATTTTTGTGGTCTGAGATAGGTTCAGGCTATACAGGGTATAATGTGTTTTCCTGCATGGGTTCCATGGCCCAGAAAGGTCTGTGTGATTGACTGGGTTCTTGTGATAAAAAACATGAAAACTTGAAGTCTTATAAACCCACTGTACAACACTAAAAAATAATCACAGATTATACTGTGTCTTTGATGCTCTCTCTTTTCATCCTGTCTCTCACCCCTCTCCTCTTTCTTTCTTTTAGAGTCAAAAGATCCATTTGCATTACTCTGTGTTATTTTGGTCTGCTTTTGAAGACCTCTTGGTGGTAGATTTCCTTTGCATTGTTAGGTGGATGTGTTGTTTCCATGACAATGTAGCAGTCCCCCAGACAGGACTGACACCAGGAAATGAGGAGAGAGAAGGCAAGTGACTGGGGATGAACAATTAAAGTCCTCAGTAGGGGAGGAGAGAAAAGGAGGTGTCTATCTAACACACTGCCCCTGCATGGCCACATACAGCCTGTGAATCACACACACACACACACACACACACACACAATTACTCACCTACCCACACCATAATACAGTATCATGTTGATCAAACAAGCGATGCATACCATTGCATTTTCATTTGTTGATCTCACAGATGTAAACTGAATACATTCAGACACTGCTCAGAAGTATGTCCACTGCACAGAAGTATGTCCGCTGTCTCTCCCCCCACCTGCCTTGGTGGTTTTCTCTCAGTCCATCATAATGTGTGTGCTCCTCACAACAAGTGGGCATCTTGATGAGGCAGGTGGGCAGAAAATACGGAGTAGGAAATGTGTCTCGTTTACTTTTTTGTTTGTTTTTGATTGACACTGCTTAACTCATGTGACTGTAGCAAAATCTGTACATTCTGCATGATATGGGGGGTTGCAAGACCTCAATCAGTTAGTAAAAGAAAGAATCCTCTCTGAGGAAGTTTATTTGCAAAATTCTGAAAATTGCTTGATGTAAAATATCACCGAATAAAAGTGCAGAATAAGCTGCTAAATTGCTTTAAGTGCTTTAAAAAAAAACTGCAGGCTTCAGAAGAGCAGCTTCTCTCTCTCACACACACACACACACACACACACACACACACACACACACACCGCCTATATACCTACCAGACCGATGCAGCCCCTTGAGCCTTGCTTTATGTTTTTTTTTTTTTTTTTTTTTAAAAAATCCGCTGTGTGTGTTTACTTCACTGTACAGGTGACTGGAGGGATGATGTGTGTGTTGACCTCACTGTTGAGGTGACCGGAGTAAATGTGTGTGTTGACCTCACTGTACAGGTGACTGGAGGGATGATGTGTGTGTTGACCTCACTGTAGAGATGACCGGAGTAATGTGTGTGTTGTCCTCACTGTACAGGTGACTGGAGTGATGATGATGTGTGATGACCTCACTGTACAGGTGACTGGAGTGATGATGATGTGTGTTGACCTCACTGTACAGGTGACTGGAGTGATGATGATGTGTGATGACCTCACTCTACAGGTGACTGAGTGATGATGATGTGTGATGACCTCACTCTACAGGTGACTGGAGTGATGATGATGTGTGTTGACCTCACTGTACAGGTGACTGGAGTGATGATGTGTGATGACCTCACTGTACAGGTGACTGGAGTGATGATGATGTGTGTTGACCTCACTGTACAGGTGACTGGAGTGATGATGATGTGAGATGACCTCACTGTACAGGTGACTAGAGTGACGCGTGTGTTGACCTCACAGTACAGGTGACTGAGTGATGATGATGTGTGTTGACTTCACTGTACAGGTGACTAGAGTGATGATGGTGTGTGTTGACCTCACAGTACAGGTGACTGGAGTGATGATGGTTTGTGATGACCTCACTGTACAGGTGACTGGATAGATGATGTGAGAGTGTTGACCTCACTGTACAGGTGACTGGAGTGATGATGATGTGTGTTGACCTCATTGTACAGGTGACAGGCGTGATGATGATGTGTGTGATGATCTCACTGTCCAGGTGACGGGCGTGGTGACAGACAGCAAGGAGAATGCCCGCTGGGTGCTGACAGGCAACTGGTGCACAAAGATGGAGGGAGCTCCCATCATCCATGTGGAGGAATCCAACAAGGGGAAGCCAGTCTTCGAGACGGGGCCCCACAAACTGCTGTGGAAAGTGCGACCTCCTCCGTGAGTCCTGGGTCTCTGTCTTTGTCCTCAAGTGACTTTCTTATGGCTAGGGAGGGGAGTGGGGGCGGCATGAATGAGTGGCTTTGTATTGTTGTTGTCAGATGTGCATTTGATTCTCCTTGTTTATTCATTTCATATCATTTTATGATGGCATTTGTTGGACATGTTACTGCAGCCACACTGCGGATCCTGTCAGACTGTGATTCCTGGTAGATGTGAACCAACCTAGCTTGTTCTGTAGGATGTGCTGTTGACATGTCTCACTCTGTGTGTAGGCATGGTGTAGAGATATCTACTTCTGCAGTGCTGTTGACATGTCTCACACTGTGTGTAGGCATGGTGCAGAGATCTACTTCTGCAGTGCTGTTGACATGTCTCACTCTGTGTGCAGGCATGGTGCAGAGATCTACTTCTGCAGTGCTGTTGACATGTCTCACACTGTGTGCAGGCATGGTGCAGAGATCTACTTCTGCAGTGCTGTTGACATGTCTCACACTGTGTGCAGGCATGGTAAAGAGATCTACTTCTGCAGTGCTGTTGACCTGTCTCACTCTGTGTGCAGGCATGGTAAAGAGATCTACTTCTGCAGTGCTGTTGACATGTCTCACTCTGTGTGCAGGCATGGTAAAGAGATCTACTTCTGCAGTGCTGTTGACATGTCTCACACTGTGTGCAGGCATGGTAAAGAGATCTACTTCTGCAGTGCTGTTGACATGTCTCACTCTGTGTGCAGGCATGGTAAAGAGATCTACTTCTGCAGTGCTGTTGATATGTCTCACACTGTGTGCAGGCATGGTAAAGAGATCTACTTCTGCAGTGTTGTTGACCTGTCTCCTCTGTGTGTAGGCATGGTGCAGAGATCTACTTCTGCATTGCTGTTGACCTGTCTCACTCTGTGTGTAGGCATGGTGCAGAGATCTGCTTCTGCAGTGTTGTTGGACATGTCTCACACTGTGTGCAGGCATGATGCAGAGATACTTCTGCAGTGTTGTTGTTGACATCTCACACTGTGTGCAGGCAGAGATCTGCTTCAGTGTTCTTGACATGTCCCACACTGTGTGCAGGCAGAGATCTACTTCAGTGTTATTGTTGACATGTCTCATACTGTGTGTGCTGGCAGAGATATACTTCTGCAGTGATGTTGTTGTTGTTGACTTCTCACACTGTGTGCAGGCAGAGATCTACTTCATGTCTCATGCGGTGTGCAGGCATGGAGCGGAGAGGATCTACTTCTTCAGCCAGCTGGCCATTGAGATGAATGAGCCAGAGGAGGAGGTGGCCCCCACAGACTCTCGGAACCGTCCAGACCAGCGACTGATGGAGGATGGCAAGTGGGATGAAGCCAACCGCCGCCTCAAGTTCTTGTTAGAAGAAAAGCAACGTGCTGCGCGCCGCCAACGGGAGGCAGAGGCTGAAAAACTGAAATCCCAAGGTGAGGAATGTTCACTTTTGTTGACTGGTGTGTGTGTATGTTTGCATGTGTGCATGTGTGTGTGTGTGTGTGTGTGTGCGCGCGCGTGCATACGTGCGTGTGCCAGCGTGTGCACACGGGCTGGTGGGTGTGCAAGCATGAGCACATTTATGTGTGTGTGCGCATTTGTGTGCTGCACAGTGGGACCTCTGAAGGTACAGTTTCAAACATTTGTTTGGCCTTAGAGAAGTCCGTATTCTGGATATTTTATAAGAGGTCTCCAAAAGTCGCTCCTTTGATTGCCTGAGTGTGTGAAGGCCCTGCCTGACACCTTGGCTGCTGTGTGATGGGCACCGGTGATGGTATGACCTCGTGTCTGTCCACAGAGCTGCACATCTTGACTGAAAGCCCTGCCCACTTTCATAGTGGTGACAGGTCATTGAACAGGTATCAGGGGCGATACTCAGCAGGAAAGAGTGTACGCTGTGTTGTGTGACTACACAACAGCAGGCAGAACTAAGCCTGTGGAAAGGAGCACTATTCACAAGCCTTACCTGCCTGAAAAGCAGCCGCTACCTACCCACCCCCCTTCCCACCCCATCAGCAGCAGGTCTGGTCCTGACTGCTTCTGGCTATCTGTAGCACATGCATGGCATTCTGCTGTTCCCATCTCTCTCCCCCAGGCCCTGCCACCACTCGGTCAAAGCCACCTCAAAATGGAGTAATAGCTCCGTAACAAGTCAGGAAAAAATCCAAAGACAGTTTCAGACTCCACTGCATAAAACACAGCTCACTGGCAAAGACGTGAAGTTTTGTTAACTTTTTGTGTTCCCAGTTCTTAAAGAACAGGGAGTACTTTAGAATGGGAACCAAGAAATACTGTCTGTGTCTGCCCGTCCATCCGTGGTCAAAATGTGTTCCACTCGCTCCAGACAAAACTACAAGGCAATCTTTCTGAAAATTTGTAGGTATGTTCATTATGGGTCACAGATGATGCCCGATGTTTTAGTTTACTGTTACAGCCGTTACTAATGGCCTGTAACACTTTTTCTTCTTTATGGAATATCTCAGAAAGTACCTGGCCGATCGTTATGAAAATTAGCAGGTATGTTCATTATGGGTCTCGGATGATGCCCGATGTTTTAGTTTACCCCGTTATAGCCATTACTAACGGCTGTAACAGCCTGTAACAGTGATTCTTCTTTATAGAATAATCTCCAAAAATACTTGGCCAATCTTTCTGAAAATTTGTAGGTATGTTCATTATGGGTCACGAATAATGCCTGATGTTTTAGTTTACCATTATAGCCATTACTAACGGCCTGTAATGGTTTTTTTTCTTCTTTATAGAATATCTCAAAAAGCACTTGGCTGAACTTTCTGAAAACTTGAAGGTATGTTCATTATGGGTCACGGATGATGCTCGATGTTTTTAGTTTACCCCGTTATGTCCGTTACTAATGGCTGTAACGGCCTGTAACGTTTTCTCTTCTTTATAGAATATCTCAGAAAGCACTTGGCCAATCTTTCTGAAAATTTGTAGGTATGTTCATTATGGGTTACAAATAATGCCTAATGTTTTAGTTTACAGTAGAAAGAGCGTGGCAGCAGAGAGTCCTCAAAAGAGAAGCCCCCTTCGAGCAAGTGTTTCGGCCCTTATCTCCTGACACTCTAGGGGGGTTGGGCACACCCGGTTCATGACTCCAGATGTTCCTCTGCTGCCCCTTTTTTGCCCTTTTTTTTTCCCCATCTTGGGAGGAGCCACGGCTGGGATTCGAACCCATGCCCTTCTGGACATGCTCATTTTCCACTTAATGTCTCGCACACACTAACCACTGAGCCACTGGGACACCTGATATTTGTAGGAAAGTTAAGCCTTATGAAGTTCACTTTTGTTCCTCCTTGACCAGATTCAGCTTGAACACCTCTCTGCTGCTTCTGCCATTGCTTTCAGGGCTCTGGGTTTTTCCCTCCCTGCAACTGAGAGCTGTTTCGTGAGGCTGTATGCAGATGTTCCTACAGACCCCCTAGCTCCAATTTCTGCAGTGAGGACTTTGACCTGATAGCCTTCTCTCTTCAGGCTGTTTGCCAGATCAGTATACTTTTCAGTCTTGTAGATTTGAGCTGCCTCCATTCTGTTCTCATATGGCACCGTGAGCTCGATCATGATCAGCTGCTTGGTTGACTGAGAGTGGACTACTATGTCTGGTCTCATGCCACTCTTGCTGATGATCTCTGGTGACGCTTCCATTCTGGGAGGTCTGCAGTGCACTCCCAGTCATCTGCCCTGTCCAGCAGACTCTGCCTGCATGTTCCGAGTGGCACTGTTGTTCTTGGCCACGATTCGCTGCCTCCTGCCGTGAAGAATGTTGCGGGTGCTTTTGGAGTCCTGATTTTCCTTTTGTGGTGTTGGTACTAGCCCAGACTACTTGTACAATCTCTTTGAGCACTTGGTTGTACCTCCATGTGTACCTTCCTTGAGCCAGGGCTACTTTACATGAGCTTAGGACATGCTCCACTGTTTGTTTTTTTTTCATGGCAGAGGGGACATGAAGGATCGTCTGTTTTTCCCCACTTTTCCAGGTTTGCATTTGAGGGCAGAAGGTCATATGCAGATCTGAGAATGAAGCTGATCCAGAAAGGGCCATGTGCCAAATGTCATTCCAAGTGAGACTTCTTTGGAGTGCATTCTCCCACGTTGTCCATTGCCTTTGCTGGCTCTGCTGGACTGCTTTTTGGAGTCTTTTTTGATCATCTTCTTTTTTTCTCATTTCCTCAATCATCATGTCTCTTTTGGCTTTTCCTTTGGCCTTTGACCACCATTCAGTTTTGGTCACCCCCAGTCCTTGTCTGTTGGTCTGTTTGTGTCCTGTTATTTCTCTGATCTTGAGACTTTCTTTTGCAGAATCCATCGCCTCTTGAACTTTCCATTTTCTGCCTGTCTTCAGCTGGGGCTTGATTGCTTCTACCACCTTGTCTCCTGAGTCCTCCAGCATGCTTTGAAGTCTGATCTTCCCTGCTTTGTATTCGTCCAGGATGGATTTCAGTGGTAGTTTCAGGTTTGCTTGGCGACAAATACAGCGCTATGTCAGTCAGACAGGGTGGGACACCAAGCCATTTCCCTGTGAACTTGTTGATTTTGGTTTCCATTGCCTCCACTATGCTGGTGCAGATGTTGTATATCATCAGAGGCCATAGGAGCTTTGGTATCAGCATGAACTGCAGACACCAGACCTTGTATTTGCCAGGGAGCCCACACTGGTCAGTGGTCTCCAAGCCTTCTTCCGACATCTGTTTGGTTTCTTTTGCTCTTTGTGTGTCTTTCAGCGTATCATCATACCATCTTCCAAGGCTCTTGACTGGCTCTTCTGTAACTGTTGGAATGGCCTGGTTAGCAACACTGAAGACCACAGATTCAGCCACTTTTCCCTTTCCTCAGTGAGAGACTCCATGATTTCTTTGGCTTGAACTTCATTCTGGATGAGGCAACTATGTCGTCCAGCCTCTCCAGCGCATGACGTGTCTCGTCTTCTCTGGATGAAATCACAGTAGTGTCATCCATGAAGGCCTTGAGAGGGGGCATCTTGTATCCATCGCCAAGGTCTCTTTGTGTTTTGCGTTGCTTGTTGCTGCATTCAAGATGACTTCCATTGCCAACATGAACAGTATTGGGGAAATTGCACAGCCCATTGCAATGCCCCACTTCCAAGTTGATCCAATCTGTTGTGTACTTCTTGGTAGAGAACCGCATTGAGAAGCCATTGAAGTACTTCTTGAGCATGTCGCAGGTGTTCTTTGGCACAAGGTACATCTGAAGGGCCAACTGTATCACCTCATGGGGTACAGATCCATATGCGTTTGCCAGATCAAGCCACACTACATCTCTTTTCTGTTTTTGCTCTTTGGATTGCGTCCCAAATCATTGTGACGTGTTCTACACAGCCAGCCACGCCTGGGATGCCACCTTTCTGGACTGACACATCCAAGTACACATCCAAGTACTTGTTTTCCATGAGGTACTTGGTCAGCCTTGCTGCCATGACAGAGAAGATTTTCCCTTTGACGTTTAGTAGTGATATTGGCCTGAACTGGCTGATGTCACTTGAGTTTTGCTCTTTGGGGATGTACACACCATCTGCCGTCATCCACTGGCTGCTGATCTTCTGGTTACTCCAAGCTGATCGCAGCAGCCTGTGGAGCCACTCCAGCACCTTGGGACATTTCTTGTACAGCTGGTAAGGTATTCTGTTTGGCCCTGGTGATGGTTTGGCTCTGGCTTTGTCGACCACCTTCTTGATTTCCACCAGTGTTGGAGGATTGTCATTGAACTGTTCCTCAGGGTTGCTTGGCCACACCAGACTTGAATGTTATAGCCTTTACTAACGGCAGTTAGTAACAGTTATAGCCTTTACTAATGGCTGTAACAGCCTGTAACGCTTTTTTTTCTTTAAAGAATATCTCAGAAAGTACTTGTCTGATCTTTTTCTGAAAATTTGTAGGTATGTTCATTATGGGTTACGAATAATGCCTGATGTTTTAGTTTACCGTTATAGCCGTTACTAACGGCCTGTACAGTTTTTTCTCTTTAAAGAATATCTCAGAAAACGCTTGGCCGATCTTTCTGAAGATCTGTAGGTATGATTTTTAATATAGGTCACGAATAATGCCCGATGTTTAGTTTTACCATGACTTACGGCTCTAACGGCCTGGAATGCTTTTCTTCTTCATGGAATATAATGCTAAGAAGGTACTTGGCTGATCTTTGTGAACATTGGCAGGTATGTTCATTATGGGTCACGAATAATGCTCAATGTTTTAGTTTACCGTTGTAGCCGTTACCTAACGGCTGTAACGGCCTGTAACGTTTTTTTTTTCTTCATGGAATATCTTAGAAAGTGCTTGGCCGATCTTTGTGAAAATTAGCAGGTATGTTCATTATGGGTTACGATGATGCCCGATGTTTTAGTTTAACCCGTTATAGCCATTACTAACGGCTGTAACGGCCTGTAACGTTTTTTTTTTTTTTTTTTTTTTTTTTTTTTTTTCCGTTATGGAATATCTAAGAAAGCACTTTGCTGATCTTTGTGAACATTAGCAGGTATGTTCACTATGGTTTACGGATGATGCCCGATGTTTTTAGTTTACCGTTTACCGTTACTAACGGCTGTAATGGCCTGTAACGCTTTTTCTTCTTTATGGAATATCTCAGAAAGTATGTGGCCGATATTTCTGAAAATTGTAGGCATGTTCATTATGGGTCAAGGATGATGCCTGATGTTTAAGTTTACCGTTATAGCTGTTACTAACAGTCCATAATGGTTTTCTTCTTTATGGAAAATCTCAGCACTTGGCTGATCTTTCTGAAAATTTGTAATGTTCATTATAGGTCAGAGACGATGGCCGATGTTTACCAGAATAGCCATTATTAATGGTTAACCAGCCCAGGACGGTTTTTTTTCCTCTTTATGGAATATCTCACACGTATTCAGGATAAACTGGGAGTAGGCTTACATGCTTTGCATCTTGTTTTTTTAATCTGGAGTTTGTAGGTTTCCTCCTTTGTTTGTGTTACAAGCAGTTGAAATGAGTACTTTTCCATGTTGTGCGTAGGTCTCCAGTGTCGCACCAGTTGAAACGAGTACTTCTCCATGTTGTTCATAGGTCTCCCAGTGTTGCACCAGTTGAAACGAGTACTTCTCCATGTTGTTCATAGATCTCCAGTGTCGCACCAGTTGAAATGAGTACTTTTCCATGTTGTTCATAGGTCTCCAGTGTCGCACACAGCTGTCATCTGTTTTTGTTTTAAAAGCAGTGAAAATGGGTACCTGTGGATGTTGTTCACAGGTCTTTACATCATACCAGCTGTGATTTGGTAGGTTGGTTGGTTTTATAAGCAGTTGAAATGAGTACCTGTGGATGTTGTTCCCAGGTCTTTAACTTTAGCAGTTGAAATGGGTACCTGTGGATTTTGTTCACAGGTCTTTAACGTTAGCAGTTGAAATAGGTACCTGTGGATGTTTTTCACAGGTCATTTACATTAGCATTTGAAATGGTACCTGTGAATGTTGTTCACAGATCTTTAGCATTAGCAGTTCAAGTAGGTACATGTGGTGTTGTTCACAGGTCTTTAACATTAACAGTTGAAATGGGTACCTGTGGATGTTGTTCACAGGTCTTTGACATTAGCAGTTTAGATAGGTACGTGTGGATGATTTTCACAGGTCATTAACATTAGCAGTTGAAATCGGTACCTGTGGATGTTGTTTAGAGGTCATTAACATAGCAGTTGAAATGGGTACCTGTGGATGTTGTTCACAGGTCTATAACATCATACCAGCTGTGTTAGCCACACCACCACAAACGCATGTAGTAGCTGTTTTGATAAAAACTGCCGAAAACTACATAGAATCAGTCAGAGGAAGTTGATATCAACACTGCTGACAATGAGAGGCGCCCAGCTGAAATGCAGTTGGTTCAGGGAACTGGGAGTGGGTGAAATCAGACCCACTTAATACTACTTAACACAGGAAATATTGATCTGGAAATGGGTGAAATCAGACCCACTTAAAACTACTGACTCAGGTATTGTTGATCTGAGTGGGTAATCAGTTTACACTGCTAACTGGATCTTGAGATGGTGAAATCAGACCCACTTTACACTGCTAACACAGGAAATGTGGATCTGGAAATGGATGAAATCAGACCCACTTTACACTGCTTACACATGAATTTTTGCAGGTGGTTCAGGGGATTGGGAGGGGTAAAATCACACCCATTTAACACTGCTTACACAGGAAATGCAGGTAGTTGTGGGAATGGGTAAAATCACATCTATGTAACACTGCTAACACAGGAAATCAGGTAGTTGTGGGAATGGGTGAAATCACACCCACTTAACACTGCTGACACAGGAAATCAGGTAGTTGTGGGAATGGATTAAATCACACCCACTTAACACTGCTAACACAGGAAATCAGGTAGTTGTGGGAATGGGTGAAATCAGGGCCAGTTGACACTGCCAACACGGGAAATGCAGGTGATTGTGGGAACTGGGAGAGGGTAAAATTAGACCTAGTTTACAGCATGAACAAAGGAGCCCTGCATAATCAGCAGGAAGGAAACGTTCAGATGTGGTTTGCAGAGTGCCAGGAGTGAGAGTGGCGGCCCTTTATTTCATCAGCAGTATACAACATATGAAATCACTCAATTGATTCAGACATTGAGGGAGTCATCATTGTATACTACCCAGAACAACTGCAGACATTTATGACAGTTCCACCTAAAATGTCCAGGTAAACACCGTGATCTGGATTGTTCAATGTTTGCAAATAAATTTCCATATATTGGCTCAAGTTTTTACAAGTCTGCCAAGCAAATTACATCTTCCATTTGTGCTCTTTACTGATTAATTTTTTGTGTAGATGAAACTGCCCAATTCATTTTCTTTGTTGGATAACTTCACATCAAAATTTGAATTGTGGCTGATTCTAGTGACATCAGCAGTTAACAAATATGCACACAACTTATGTCTGTGATTGAATCAAAGGTGCTCATGTTGCCCACCTGGTGTGTGAATTCCATTTCCACCTGCTGGTGAACTTTTTTTTTTTTTGTAATGTGTCTCTGCATACCTGCACATACCTCTTCAAAGTGGGGTCTTTATTGTCATTCTGAAAACTGTATTTTCACACCAACTGATGTATTTTTTTCCTTTTCTTTTTTTTTTTTTGTTTGTTTGTTTTGTCAAAGATTGTATAAGCAATCGCTCAAGAAGAGAGGATCAGATGTTGTTTGATCCTTTTGAGGAAAAGCTTGATGGAGAGGAAAAATGCTTTCTGTGGTCACTTAGGAGAGCTATTGTGGTCAGTGTGAGGCAAGGCCAGTGTTACTGGTGTGTGATGTTGCTTATTGCTCTCAGATGGGTGTGGTCACTTAGGAGAGCTATTGTGGTCAGTGTGAGGTAAGGCCAGTGTTATTAGTGTGTGATATTGCATATTACTCTCAGACAGGTATGGTCACTTAGGAGAGCTATTGTGGTCAGTGTGAGGTAAGGCCAGTGTCATTGGTGTGTGATGTGGCTTATTGCTCTCAGGCAGATGTGGTCACTTAGGAGAGCTATTGAGGTCAGTGTAAGGTAAGGCCAGTATCATTGGTGTGTGATGTTGCTTATTGCTCTCAGACGGGGGTGGCAGTGTGCTGTCAGGCACAACCGTTGATAGCAATGGCGGTTCTGACGGAAACTTGTCAATAGCCAGCAGTGAGTAGCATGCATGAATGACGTGTGTTTTCACTTGGTTCTGCTCTTCCCCTCTGCATGCTCTTCTCCACATGGGGAGGAGGGAAAGGGTGGGAGAGTAAGGAGGGAGGGGTGGATGTTGATAGGGTGTAAGTTTGACATGGAGGTAAAAGAACATTGGGATGATAGAAACAATGTGACACTGTCTAGCAGTTATTGTGTATAGTATCAACAGTCAGCAGAAGGAGAGCATTTGGATGATAGAAATAGTGTGACACTCTTACAGTTATTGCATTAGCATCAGCAGTCAATAGAAGGAGCATTGGGATGGTAGAAGTAACATAGCATTCTTTAACAGTTAATGTGTTTAGCATCAGCAGTCAATAGAAGGAGCATAGGGATGGTAGAAATGACACAGCATTCTCTAACAGTTACTGTGCACAGTAGCAACAGTCGATAGAAGGAGGGTTGGGATGATAGGAATAGCATAGCATTCTCTAACAGTTATTGCATTTAGCATCAACAGTCAATAGAAAGAGCATGGGATGGTGGGAATAACATAGCATTCTCTAACAGTTATTACGTTTAGCATCAGCAAGAGAAGGAGCATTGGGATGGTAGAAGTAACATAGCATTCTAAACAGTTATTGCGTTCAGCAGCATCAGCAGTCATAGAAGGAGCGTTGGGATGGTAGGAATAGCATAGCAATCTCTAACAGTTAATGCGTTCAGCATCAGCAGTCAGTAGAAAGGAGCATTGGGATGGTAGGAATAGCATAGCATTCTCTAACAGTTATTGCGTTCAGCATCAGCAGTCAATAGAAGGAGCATTGGGATGGTAGGAATAGCAAAGCATTTTCTAACAGTTAATGCGTTCAGCATCAGCAGTCAATAGAAGGAGCATTGGGATGGTAGGAAAAACAAAGCATTCTCTAACCGTTACTGCGTTCAGCATCAGCAGTCAATAGAGGGAGCATTGGGATGGTAGGAAAAACAAAGCATTCTGTAACAGTTATTGCGTTCAGCATCAGCAGTCAATAGAGGGAGCACTGGGGTGGTAGAAGTAACAAAGCATTCTCTAACAGTTATTGCGTTCAGCATCAGCAGTCAACAGAAGGAGCGCTGGGGGTGGTAGGAATAACATAGCATTCTCTAACAGTTATTGCGTTAACATAGCATTCTCTAACAGGTATTGCGTTTAGCATCAGCAGTCAACAGAAGGAGCACTGGGGTGGTAGGAATAACATAGCATTCTCTAACAGTTGATGCGTTTAGCATCAGCAGTCAACAGAAGGAGCACTGGGATGGTAGAAATAACACAGCAGTCTCTAACAGTTAATGCGTTTAGCATCAGATTCAAGCAACTGAGTCACACATATTTTTACTTTGGAGAATCATCAGTAGTTTGGTGCTTTGCTGGAAAGATGGATGTTTCAGATAGTGATAATATGTCATAGAGTTGAGGAGCGCCAGTTACTTGTTTTCTGAGAATGACCAGTAGTTGGGTGTATCATTGTCAAGATGGCCACATTTGACAGTGAGAATGACCAGTAGTTGGGTGTATCATTGTCAGGATGGCCACTTTTGACAGTGAGAATGACCACACTCGTTGGGTGTATCATTGTCAAGGTGGCCGCATTTGACAGTGAGAATGACCAGTGGTTGGGTGTATCATTGTCAAGATGGCCACATTTGACAGTGAGAATGACCAGTGGTTGGGTGTATCATTGTCAAGATGGCCACATTTGACAGTGAGAATGACCAGTGGTTGGGTGTATCATTGTCAAGATGGCCACATTTGACAGTGAGAATGACCACAAGTTGGGTGTATCATTGTCAAGGTGGCCGCATTTGACAGTGAGAATGACCAGTGGTTGGGTGTATCATTGTCAAGATGGCCACATTTGACAGTGAGAATGACCAGTGGTTGGGTGTATCATTGTCAGGATGGCCACATTTGACAGTGAGAATGACCACAAGTTGGGTGTATCATTGTCAAGGTGGCCACATTTGACAGTGAGAATGACCAGTGGTTGGGTGTATCATTGTCAAGATGGCCACATTTGACAGTGAGAATGACCAGTGGTTGGGTGTATCATTGTCAAGATGGCCACATTTGACAGTGAGAATGACCAGTGGTTGGGTGTATCATTGTCAAGATGGCCACATTTGACAGTGAGAATGAACATGGTTGGGTGTATCATTGTCAAGATGGCCGCATTTGACAGTGAGAATGACCAGTGGTGTCGAGATGGCCACATTTGACAGTGAGAATGACCACAAGTTGGTGCATCATGTTCAAGATGGCTGCATTTGACAGTGAGAATGACCAGTGGTTGGGTGTATCATTGTCAAGATGGCCACATTTGACAGTGAGAATGACCAGTGGTTGGGTGTATCATTGTCAAGATGGCCACATTTGACAGTGAGAATGACCAGTGGTGTCAAGATGGCCACATTTGACAGTGAGAATGACCACAAGTTGGGTGCGTCATGTTCAAGATGGCTGCATTTGTCAGTGAGAATGACCACAAGTTGGGTGCATCATGTTCAAGATGGCCAAATTTGACAGTGAGAATGACCAGTGGTTGGGTGTATCAATGTCAAGATGGCCACATTTGACAGTGAGAATGACCACTCGTTGGGTGTATCATTGTCAAGATGATGAAAAAAAAGCAGAAAGAGCACACAAAACAAAGTGTAAAAGTAACGCACTTTAATGAACGACACAAAACAAGACAAGAAATTTTCGGCAAAAATTCTTTGTACATTTTTTTTTTTTTTTTTTTTTGTACCAATTCAGGTGGACAATGGTCTGTTATTCCCTTTCCCCTTTGTGCATGGTTGGTCTGCATCAGTGGCCTCTTCGTGACCATAGAGCCTAGCGCCTACTGGGATGATCGTTTGAGAGCTTATATCTTTTGCCAGGAGTTCTGAGTAGGGTTAGCTCCCCAGTCTCCTGTCTTTTTGTTTTTTTTTTTCTATTTCCTTTTATTAGTATTAATTTTCTCTTTTTTTTTTGTCATTTTTTTTTTTCATTCCCTCTCCATCCTACCCTCATTAGCCCCCTTCCCCCCTTCTTTCCCCGCCCCCTCCCCTCTTCTCTTTCTTTTTCCCTCTCCCCCCCCCCCCCTTTTTTTTTTTTTTTTTCTCCTCTCCCCCCCTTCTCCCCCTCTTCTACCCCCTACCCCCCCCCTTCCCTCTCGCTGTCTTCCCTCCTCTGTCCTTTTTCCCTTTCAGTCGTCTCCCCGTAGGGCTCCTTCTTCTTGTGTGTTCCTTCTCTTTACTTTCCTTCTGACTTCCTGTCTCTCCCCCCATTGTTCTTGTCGCCCCCTTAGTAGGACTCTTCTACGGGACCTCCTGAGGCTTCTCTTCCTCCTTCTCCCCGTAGCACTTCTCTAAGGTATCTCTCCTTTAGGGCCCTCATACAGGTCCTCTCTTTTCGTCTCTTTTCTTTCTTTCTCATATCTACTCTTTTGCGTCATTGGGAATGCTCTATCTATTTTTGCGTTAATGCTCTTTTTTTGCTTTTTTTCTGTTGCGCCACCATAGCACCACCTACCTCCCTATTCTTTACCCAAGTGTTTTAATGTATGCCTTGTTTGTACATTTACTCATTTACTCTCCATTGTACCCCCCCCCCCCCCCCCCCCCCCCCCCCCAGGGTTTTTTTTATTTTTATTATAGTGTACGAGTGTGCTTGTGTGTGTGTGTGTGTGTGCGTATTGGCGTGTGTATGTGTGTGTGTGGTTTGTGTGTGTGTGTGTGTGTGGTTGTGCTTGCGCACAAGAAGTTTTTTTCATGTGGGGGGGCGAGCCATGCAGCTCCTAGCTGCATCTGGCTAGGGTTTTTTTTTCTCGGGGTTCTCCCGTTTTCCCTCTCACCCCTTGGTGCTTGGGAAGGGCAACCTACCCTAGGGTCAGACTTGGGTCGGGTGCTTTAGGTGGCTGACCCCCCCCCCCCCCCCCCCCACCATCCCCTTGTCTTTTATGATGCTTTTTGGTGCATATTGGATTTCATTTATTGTGTTCTCTCTTGTTCATTCCTTTCATATGCAACACACCCACTACACACAATCACACCCCCCCCCCCCCCCCCCCCCCCCCCCTTCCCCCCCTCTGTCCTCTTCCTCTCTCTCTCTCTCCACTCTTCCTCTACTTTCATCTCTCTCTCTCTCTCTCTCTCTCTCTCTCTCTCTCTCTCCCCCCTCTCTCTTTCCCCTCTTTCTCTCACTCTCTCTCTCTCTCTCTCACTCTCTCTCTCTCTCTTTTTTCTCCTCCTCGCTTCACTCTACCCTCTTTCCTTGTGCTCTTCCTCGAACACTACTCACCCTCCCTCCCACTGCCCCTCTTTCAACTTCATTCACCACTTTGGCTTCACAAGGGGAGTATTGTGCATGTTAATGTCTCTGTATTGTTTTCATTGTTATGTCGCTGAGGAAGGCTTATTGCCGAAAATTTCTTGTCTTGTTTTGTGTTGTACATTAAAGTGCGTTATTTCACACTTTAGCTTGTGTGCTCTTTCTGCTTTTTCGTTGTGTTTCGGTAACGCTGCAGTTTGTTTCTTTTGCCATTGTCAAGATGGCTGCATTTAACATTGAGAATGACCAGTGGTTGGGTGTATCATTGTCAAGATGGCCACATTTGACAGTGAGTGTGACCACTAGTTGGGTGTATCATTGTCAAGATGGCAACATTTGACGGTGATGATATGACTCAAAAGTGATGGACAGGAATTAGTTGTTAAGATAATGGTCGGTAGTTAAATGTATTATTGTGAAAATGACTGAAAACAGAAGAAAGAGCACCAGTGATACATTTAACCAAGGGGAGTTATGATGCTAAGCATTTGTAGCAGTACATTGTACTGAAAGTGTCGCAGACTGCTCATTAATGAACATTAACTGAAAATCAGTGTGGAAAAGAATAAAATAAAAAACTTTCATTAATAGTTCGGACATTTTTTTCTTCTTTTTTTTTTTTATCTAGGAGTTTGCGTTTTTTTTTTTTTTTAAAATCAGAGTCAGAGGGGTATTATTGAACTTCAAAAGTTTGTTCTTGTTTCTTTTATCTTTAAGAGTTTTTTTTTTTTTCAATCAGTGTCATGGAGGTGCTATTTTTGTGTGTTGTTGAATTTCAGAGTTTGTTTGCTATGGTGCTTTGCATATTGTCATGAAGGAGAATGGAGACTAAAAAGGGGTGGAAGGTGTGTTTATCGATTGCTGGTTTGTGCCGACTTGAAGGAGAATGCCAACTGAGCCTGTAGGACACTGGCTTTCTACTGGTTTTGTGCTGCAGTTTGGTCTGCACTCGCAGCCTTCAAAGATCTTGGTACAGTTTTCTTCCCAGTCTACACAGCGTCATTATCGTGGACTGGAGGGTGGTAGTGATTGAGAAGATGACATAATCAGTCACGTGCCTGTGATCATCCCTGTGTGTCCCATGTCTCTGGCCTGGAAAAGAGCAAGAAGGAATGATAAATCATGTGCCTATGATCAGCTTTCAGTATCCCATGTCTGGGGTCTGAAAAAGATGGAAAAAGGAATGATGAACCATATGCCTGTGATCAGTGCTTATTACTGAGTGTCCCCTATCTGGGGTCTGGAAAAGATGGAAAAAGGAATGATGAACCATATGCCTGTGATCAGTGCTTAGTACTGAGTGTCCCCTATCTGGGGTCTGGAAAAGATGGAAAAAGGAATGATGAACCATATGCCTGTGATCCATGATCAATGCTCAGTGTCCCAAGTCTGGGGTCTGGAAAAGAGCCAAAAGGAATGATGAATCAATGCCTTTGTGGCTGTCAGTTGTTTCTGGCCTGGAAAAGAAACACAAGTAATGGTCAGTCAAGTGCCTGTGATCAGTCTTCAATAACCTGTTTGTCTGGCCTGGAAAAGATCAGGAAGGAATGGTCAGTCAAGTGTCAGTGATCAGTCTTCAGTAACCTGTTTGTCTGGCCTGGAAAAAGATCAGGAAGGAATGGTCAGTCAAGTGTCAGTGATCAGTCTTCAGTAACTGTTTGTCTGGCCTGGAAAAGAACCAGAAGTAATGGTCAGTCAAGTGCCTGTCTGCAAAATCAGCAGACAAAATGGTGACTCATGCATATGATAGCCCTGGTCTCTGGCCTGGCAAATAATGAAAAGGACTGTCCAGTCATGTGCCTGTGATCAGCCCTCAGTCTGCCTTGTGGGGGTGGATGAAGATAAAAAGCTGACAGGTGTCTTGGGGATCAGGCTGACTGTGAAGAACAAGAAGAATGCTTTGCTTGCTGATCTCTAAGTACATGGCCCTTATAAAGAATTGTGTGGATGAATGACTTGTGAGTTGATTTTAACGTGGTGACAGCCCTGATATGGCCCTTTGCAGTCGGCTGGGCTATAAGCAACATTATCTTATCTTATCTAAGTACATGGCCTACTGTTCTTTTTCTTTACATTACTTTTGCTAAACTGAACCTTAACCTCAAACACCCATCCCCACACCAGCCCTCCACCCCACCCTTGCAAGGTGTGGCCGAGTCCATACCTGTCATTTGTGTGTTGCGTTTGGCTGCATTTCCCTTCTGTTCTGAATGAGTTCCTGCTGACTGTTCTGCATGTGTGTGATTGTAACAAAGTTAGCCTGTGGTTTACAGGTGGAAAATCCACAGTAAACGGAAAAAAAAAAATGGTGGGTGGATGTGTATGATTGTAACAGAGCTAGCCTGTGGTTTACAGGTGGAAAATCCACAGTAAATGGAAAAATGGTGGGTGGATGTGTGTGTGATTGTAACAGAGCTAGCCTGTGGTTTACTTTTGGAAAATCCACAGTGAAGGAGGGAAATACTG
>JADBJO010000137.1:275000-297500 GCA_016801955.1 Conus betulinus | reverse complement strand
TGTATAGCTGGGCTGTGTGACCATGCCTGTCACATTCAGTGAAGTGTGTAGCTGGGCTGTGTGACCATGCCTGTCACATCAGTGTAGTGTGTAGCTGGGCTGTGTGACCATGCCTGTCACATTCAGTGTAGTGTGTAGCTGGGCTGTGTGACCATGCCTGTCACATTCAGTGAAGTGTGTAGCTGGGCTGTGTGACCATGCCTGTCACATTCAGTGTAGTGTGTAGCTGGGGTGTGTGGCCATTCCTGTCACATTCAGTGAAGTGTGTAGCTGGGGTGTGTGGCCATGCCTGTCACATTCAGTGTAGTGTGTAGCTGGGCTGTGTGACCATGCCTGTTACATTCAGGGTAGTTGGGCTGTGTGACCATGCAGTCACATTTAGTGTAGTGTGTAGCTGGGCTGTGTGACCATGCCTGTCACATTCAGTGTAGTGTATAGCAGGGCTGTGTGACCATGCCTATCACAGTGTAGTGTGTAGCTGGGCTGTGTGACCATGCCTGTCACATTCAGTGTAGTGTGTAGCTGGGCTGTGTGACCATGCCTGTCACATTCAGTGTAATGAATAGCTGGGCTGTGTGACCATGCCTGTCATATTCAGTGTAGTGTGTAGCTGGGGCTGTGTGACCATGCCTGTCACATTCAGTGTAGTGTGTAGCTGGGCTGAGTGACCATGCCTGTCACATCAGTGTAGTGTGTGTGGGCTGTGTGACCATGCCCTGCCTGTCACATTCAGTGTAATGTGTATAGCTGCGCTGTGTGACCATGCCTGTCACATTCAGTGTAGTGTGTAACTGGGCTGTGTGACCATGCCTGTCACATTCAGTGTAGTGTGTAACTGGGCTGTGTGACCATGCCTGTCACATTTCAGTGTAGTATATAGCTGGGCTGTGTGACCATGCCTGTCACATTCAGTGTAGTATATAGCTGGGGCTGTGTGACCATGCCTGTCACATTCAGTGTAGTGTGTAGCTGGGCTGTGTGACCATGCCTGTCACATTCAGTGTAGTGTGTAGCTGGGCTGTGTGACCATGCCTGTCACATCAGTGTAGTGTGTAGCTGGGCTGTGTGGCCATGCCTGTCACATTCAGTGTAGTGTGTAGCTGGGCTGTGTGGCCATGCCTGTCACATTCAGTGTAGTGTGTAGCTGGGCTGAGTGGCCATGCCTGTCACATTCAGTGTAGTGTGTCGCTGGGCTGTGTGACCATGCCTGTCACATTCAGTGTAGTGTATAGCTGGGCTGTGACCATGCCTGTCACATTCAGTGTAGTGTATAGCTGGGCTGTGACCATTCCTCTCACATTCAGTGTAGTGTATAGCTGGGCTGTGTGACCATGCCTGTCACATCCAGTGTAGTGTTTTAGCTGGGCTGTGTGACCATGCCTGTCACATTCAGTGTAGTGTATAGCTGGGCTGTGTGACCATGCCTGTCACATCCAGTGTAGTGTATAGCTGGGCTGTGTGACCATGCCTGTCACATCCAGTGTAGTGTGTAGCTGGGCTGTGTGACCATGCCTGTCACATCCAGTGTAGTGTGTAGCTGGGCTGTGTGACCATGCCTGTCACATCCAGTGTAGTGTGTAGCTGGGCTGTGTGACCATGCCTGTCACATTCAGTGTAGTGTGTAGCTGGGCTGTGTGACCCATGCCTGTCACATTCAGTGTAGTGTGTAGCTGGGCTGTGTGACCATGCCTGTCACATTCAGTGTAGTGTGTAGCTGGGCTTCAGCTTTGGTTAAGAACAGAGAGTTGAGGTATCTCAGCTCACTGTCCCGGACTGGCATTCTGTGGTGTTCAGTGTGCTCATGCCAGTGATTGACCCACTATTGGAGCACTGTCAGTCACTGTGCTGTGTGTGAAGATTGGTGTATGGACTGGACTGCCCTCTGGGGTGCCCACTAATGACAGCTTGGTGTTGCCTGCTATGGAGAGAGGTCGGCCACTGCCTTTATGTAGCCATTGCCTGCAGGCTGAGCACCAGGTGTGGGCTTCAGATCAGTTGGATACTGTCTGGGGCAAAGTATGATGAACAGACAGCCAGCTTGGGGACAGCGGGCCGACAGAGTCAGTGCTATCCACAGCAAGTGGTCAGTGCCCTCAGTATTGTCAGTGATGCTCTTCTGTGGTCAGGTGCAGATAGGTATCCTCTCTCACCTGGACTGAGGGGTTGCAACCGTCTTCACACACCAGAGCCATGTGGGACATGCTGTGAGCTAAGAGGCCAGTCCTTGTTTGCCAGCTGACAGAATGCCCTCCGCCACCCCCCCCCATGGATATGTTGTGAATCAGTGCAGCAGGGGGAGCATAAGGTGGGCAAGGAAGTGGGCAGTGAGGTGACTGGGGCAGGCACCTAGTGTGGGGACCACAGTGAAAGTCACGGGCAGGCTGTCAGTCAGCAGCCACACATTCTGTGATCACAGTCATGACAAAGGCTGGTTTCTGGGAGGTGAGCACTCTGGGGGAAATCACTGCGTGGCATGGGGTCTTGGTTGTGATGATGTGTCCATCATACTGTAGCCTGCAGTGCTGAGGATGACTCTGTGAAGTGGCCTGATGGTGGGTGTGCTTAGTTCTGAGGATGGAGATGTCTCCATCATACTGTAGCCTGCAGTGCTGAGGATGACTCTGTGAAGTGGCCTGATGGTAGGTGTGCTTAGTTCTGAGGATGGAGATGTCTCCATCATACTGTAGCCTGCAGTGCTGAGGATGACTCTGTGAAGTGCCTTCTGAGGATGACTGGTGGGCCTGATGGTAGGTGTGCTTAGTTCTGAGGATGGAGATGTCTCCATCATACTGTAGCCTGCAGTGCTGAGGATGACCTCTGTGAAGTGGCCTGATGGTGGGTGGTGCTTAGTTCTGAGGATGGAGATGTCTCCATCATACTGTAGCCTGCAGTGCTGAGGAGGATGTGAGTGGCCTGATGGTAGGTGTGCTTAGTTCTGAGGATGGAGATGTCTGAGCCTGCAGTGCTGAGGATGGAGATGTCTCCATCATACTGTAGCCTGCAGTGCTGAGGATGACTCAGTGGCCTGATGGTAGGTGTGCTTAGGCCTGATGGTAGGTGTCTCTCATAGTGTAGCCTGCAGTGCTGAGGATGGAGATGTCTCCATCATACTGTAGCCTGCAGTGCTGAGGATGACTCTGTGAAGTGGCCTGATGGTAGTGTGCTTAGTTCTGAGGATGGAGATGTCTCCATCATACTGTAGCCAGCAGTGCTGAGGATGACTCTGTGACGTGGCCTGATGGTAGGTGCTTAGTTCTGAGGATGGAGATGTCTCCATCATACTGTTACCTGCTGTGCTGAGGATGAAGATGTCCCATGATGGTAGGTGTGCTTAGTTCTGAGGATGGAGATGTCTCCATCATCACTGTTACCTGCGTGCTGAGGATGGAGATGTCTCCATCATACTGTAGCCTGCAGTTCTGAGGATGGAGATGTCTCCATCATACTGTTACCTGCGGTGCTGAGGATGGAGATGTCTCAATCATACTGTAACCTGCAGTTCTGAGGATGGAGATGTCTCCATCACACTGTTACCCGCAGTGCTGTGAATGAAGTGCCTGATGGTAGGTGGGCTTAGTGCTGAGGATGGAGATGTGTGTCATGATGGTACTGTAGCCTGCAGTTCTGAGGATGGAGATGTCTCCATCACACTGTTACCCGCAGTGCTGAGGATGGAGTGCCTGATGGTAGGTGGGCTTAGTGCTGAGGATGGAGATGTCTCCATCACACTGTTACCCGCAGTGCTGAGGATGAAGTGGCTTGATGGTAGGTGTGCTTAGTGTTGAGGATGGAGATGTCTCCATCATACTGTAGCCTGCAGTGCAGCAGACAGACCGGTGATGGAAAGAAGGCAGTGCAGCAGACAGACAGCTTGGATGAGGTTAAGGCACAGCTTGGATGAGGGTTAGGGAGCCCCGTGACCTGCTTGGTGGGAAGAGGGGATGGGGGAGATGATGACTAGGGGCCCATGATGGGCGCCTGTTCAGGGATGTGGCAAAGTTGGGACACGCCACAGTGTGCATGGTGTGAGTGGGGGTGTGGTGTGACTGGTGAAGAACAGATTGCTTTGTGACGGATGTGGTAGTGGAGGAGTGTGGATGGGAGGGGTGGACATTGTCAGTGGGTTGCTGTGTGAAGGATGAGGTTCTTCAGTGGCCGCCTGCTTGGTGCCCTCATCAAGAGCCTCATCAGGGGCCTCACAGCCACCCCCTGGGCTGGATGGCTTTGTTTTCTAAGTTTCTTTTTTTTTTATTTTGTTTCAATAAAAGCAATAATTCCTGAGCATCATTTAAACAGTGAATGTGCTTGGTGGTTTGGTTCCACTTGCTGTTTGATGCTTTCTGACCATTTCTGTTGAATTACTTGTCTGGGGTAGCATCCACACTTGGAACATAGATCAGAAATATGTATGATGTTGTAGGAGAGACCTGTTCAAGACATGGGTTGCAGACCTTTCCTAGGTATGTGTGTCTCCAGCTATAAACAAAAGATGTATCGGAAATAACCTGTGTGTGTGCTTGTGGATCTTTATGTCTGGTCAGTTAATGAAGCAGTGGATGGAGACTTTGGAGAAGGGTGATATATGTATTTATTGATGTGTTTGTGGCTTTTCTTCTCTCTCCCCCCCCCCCCCCCCCCCCCCCCCCCCCCCCCTTTCCTGAAAGGACTGATGACTCTCAGTAGAGCTGTCTTCATGCTGGCTGCCCCGTGGTCTGCCAGGTTTGCATCAGAGTTGGCATGTCCACCCCCATGGACGCTTGCCATACAGCCTTCTCCAGGGCCCTGCTGCCAGGGAAGACCTGGCTTTAACACCCATTTCTTTGGGCCGCATCTGTGGGCCGACAAGTGCACCTTGTTGCCAGGCCACCTTGCAGTGCATAGGTCATACAGATCCTTCAGTTTGTGACTGTGGAGGACCCCATTGCAGGGGCTGAAGAGGTTGTGGACATCTGGACAGAAGTGCATAGGAGGTCTTAAACGTGCTGGAAAATGAAATTTTGATGGACCAGGTTATAGCTGTGGTGAGAAAATCATTAAATTATACATAGCACTAGTTACATGTGGAAACAAAGGCTTTATATATAGTATCAGCTAAAGTGTCCTCTTCCCCTGGTACTAACTGGATTTTTTGAGAAGGCTTTATGAACCAATTGAAGCATGCATAAAGGTTAACATTTCCTGTATAACAGTTCTGGAATTTAGTATTAGTCCTCAAAAAGTCCTTAGAAAGTCCTTGAATTTTTGTGGTTTGTATGAACCATGTAAAACAATTGGTTCTAATCACATTGATGGCTGAGTGAGAGCAGAGTCTGCCAAACCTGTCATGCAAAGTAGACATCAGCCTACCATGCAGTAGCATCAATGGCTTACTCTGAAAGCAGAGTAGATGTTGGCTGCCATACAGTAGTATGATGGCTTACTCTGAAAGTAGAGAAGTCAGCCTACCTCATATCATCATCATTGGCTCTGTGAAAGAGGAGAGTGTATATCAGCCTTACCAATAATGGCATTGATGACTGGGCATGGCATGAAAGCAGGGTAGACATCCTTGCTACCTGCTGCAACGTTCTCCATGACTGGGAAGAGCCTGGGAGGGAAACAGGTGGGATGGGAATGCCCCAGAGTGGAGTCTTCCGATGCGTGTCACGGACATGCTTTCCAAATGATCTGCTGGTGGTTGGAGAGTGAGAGCAGCTCATTGGTGGTAACCACTAAGGTTGAGGAGGCAGCATGAAGCAAGGACAGGTGGAAGAAGACAAGCTGACCGGATGGAAAGCAATACACAAGTGGGAACTGAGAGACAGTGGGGCTGTGTCCACAGGGTGAGGATAGAGGGGTCTCACTCAAAACTAGAGTTGACAAGCTTACACGAAGCATTCAACTGAAAAGGTGATTTCCCTGCATAGTACAGAGGAGACTGTGATCAGTAGGTTGAACATGCCGTCAGTGTGTCCAGGAGGCCATTGCTGTGTTGAGCAGGCCTTTGGAGCTTATTGCTCTGTAATGTTGTGTGGGAGAAAAATTTCTCTGTCATAATGTGGATGCTTCTCATACACAACAGCAATTACTACTAGAATATTTGGATGTTTTGTCTGAGAAATGTTCCAGGGTTCATCATTGACTTGTATGCTGACTATTCTGTGTTGTCACAAATGCTTGTCTGGTATCGGCAATAGAAATGCCATTGAATTACACACTTGGGGCCATTGTTGGTAAACATACAATGTTTACATTAATTTCAACTGCTGAATGGGAGCGAAAATAAGATATCAGTGATGAGCGCTGACTTTATTGCACATTGAGATAAACATTGATGATATGTAGTGCACTGAGATTTAGCTTATATATTCCCAGATATAAAAAGAAAGAGAAACACACACACACACACACACACACACACACACACACACCACACACACATACACACACAGATACACACAGAGTTGGTTGATTTTTTGGGTTTTTTTTTTTACAGTGCACAGAAGGTAACATTGCATTGAATTATAACTGGCTGTGCTGAAATGAACAAGTTGATGACACACAGGTAAGCTTTCAACCAGGAGACGGGTGTATAGTCTGTGTGCAATGGGGTCCTCATATGATGAAGGCAGAGTGCAAGAAAACCAGTGTAACCTGTGGGATATGAGCCCTTGGGATGTCTTCATTGTAAAGATTCCAGCCGCTGTCCTTCAGTGGGTGAGAACAGCGTGATACTGTGTAAAGGAAGCAAGTTCAGTTTAGAGAATGTAGTGAGAGCAGAGGTGAGGAGGCTGCCCATGTCAGGGTGCCATGTAGGATGGTTGGCCGCCAAGCCAGGCCAGTCAGCAAGGGGCTGTGTAACACCTGGGCATGACAAGGTGCATGTGCAGTGAGGATGGTCAGACAAGACAGCCATTCACATGTCACATCTTCAACAGGGTTCCTGGCAGTCTAACAAACAGTCCGGGAATTGGGGTCAAGGACTACCCGGCAGTATCAAGAATGGGGTACAAACTGGTCAGGACTACCCCAGCAGTATCAGGAATGGGGTTCAAACTGGGTCAAGGACTACCCCGACAGTATCAGGAATGGGGTTCAAACTGGGTCAAGGACTACCCCAGCAGTATCAGGAATGGGGTTCAAACTGGGTCAAGGACTACCCCAGCAGTATCAAGAATGGGGTTCAAACTGGGTCAAGGACTACCCTGACAGTATCAGGAATGGGGTTCAAACTGGGTCAAGGACTACCCCAGCAGTATCAGTAATGGGGTTCAAACTGGGTCAAGGACTACCCCAGCAGTATCAGGAATGGGGTTCAAACTGGGTCAAGGACTACCCCAGCAGTTGTCAGGAATGGGGTACAAACTGGGTCAAGGACTACCCCGGCAGTATCAGGAACGGGGTAGAAACTGGGTCAAGGACTACCCCAGCATTATCAGAATGGGGTACACAACAGAACACACTAAGCCAAGGACTACCCAACATTATCAGAATGGGGTACACACAGCAGGACACTGGGTCAAGGATTACCCCAACAGTATGAGAATGGGGTGCACAACAGGAGACTAAGCCAAGGACTATCCCATTAATGTCAGAATGAGGTACTCAACGGGACACTGGGTTAAGGACTACTCCAACAGTATCAGAATGGGGTGCACAACAGGAGACTAAGCCAAGGACTACCCCAGTTAGTCAGGAATGTGGTGCACAACAGGAGACTACAGCAGGACACTGGGCCAAGGACTACCCCAACAGTATCAGAATGGGGTACACAACAGGAGACTAAGCCAAGGACTACCCCATTAGTGTCAGAATGGGGTACTCAACAGGACAGTGGGTCAAGGACCACCCCAACAGTATGAGAATGGGGTGCACAACAGGAGACTAAGCCAAGGACTACCCTATTAGTGTCAGAATGGGGTACTCAACAGGACAGTGGATCAAGGACTACCCCAACAGTATGAGAATGGGGTACACAACAGGAGACTAAGCCAAGTACTACACCAGTAGTGTCAGGAATGTGGTGCACAACAGGAGACAAAGTCAAGGACTACCCCAGCAGTATCAGAATGGGGTACACAACAGGAGGCTACAGCAGGACATCGGGCCAAGGACTACTACCCCAACAGTATCAGAATGGAGTGCACAACAGGAGACAAAGTCAAGGACTACCCCAGTAGTATCAGAATGAGTTACACAACAGGAGACTACAGCAGGACATCTGTCCCAAGGACTACCCCAACAGTATCAGAATGGAGTGCACAACAGGAGGCTACAGCAGGACATCGGGCCAAGGACTACCCCAACAGTATCAGAACGTGGTACACAACAGGAGACAAAAGATAAGGACTATCCCAGCAGTATGGGGAACACTTTCAGAATGAAACACTTTGAGGATTGATATTTCTGGATATAACACTTGATAGATGTCCCAGGATGGAACACTTTGAAGTAGTTATTTCTGGATAAACACTTTGAGGATAGATTCTGAATTGAATCAATATATGTCAAGCAATTAGATAAACAAATGAACATTTGATTTGGATGGCTTTTTTTTTTTTAATACAGGAGAGGGAAAATAGTTAAGAAACAGTACATCATTCATTGTGTAATTTTTTTAAACCTGAAACAGCACAAAATTCAGTATTTGTAATGTCTAGTATTCTATTTAGAGAAACTAATTAAGTTTATTGGGCCACACTAATTCCTTGTTGGAAAAACTTTGATATTTTGGAATGACTAGCTGACTGGATATGAAATTACCCTCTTTTGTTTCATCTCTTCTGGGCAAAATTCCCCCAAGTCTTCAGATCATTTTGATAACTTTGATAGTGCATTCATGCATTAAAGATGGGAACTTTGATGAGAAGACCAAAAGACCATCGAACTTATCAAACCAGACTTTTAACCTAGCCCAACTAACCTAATCCTAACTCTGAAGTTTGCCAAACCCTAGGTGTATGAAACCTGGTGACAGCCTTCATCGATAAATTGTGTCAGCACTGTTGGGATGATGGCGTTGTCTTATCCTTTCTCCATTGAAGAAAGTCCGTGGATTATTTCAGTGGCGTTGGCTGCAGAATGGTGAGCATGTTTGTATAGCACAGGGCCTTGAACTTGCAGAATGATGACACAGTTGGCAAGGAAGATCTGGTGCATGTTTCATGATCAGTGTATCTTAGCATGAGATGTCAACAGGTCTGTCTGGTTTGGAGGTGACAGGTGGTTAGCACCACCTAGCTTGCCGGTAATGGTCATAATGTGAAGTAGTAACATACATATGACCTACTTTGATGTGGTTTGGTCCTTGTGAATGGACTTTGATGTGGTTGTTCCATGCAGATGGCCTTTGATGTGGTTGGCCTAGTGAATTTGATGAATGCCAGGCTAGGTGAGCAGTGAGGCATGTAGAGAGGGGATGTGTGATACAGTCCACAATGGACCATGGAGATAGTGTGGGAAGAGGGGTGAGGGGGTGATAGACAGTCCAGAATAGACCATGGAGATAGTGTGGGAAGAGGGGTGAGGGATGTGACAGTTCAGAATAGACCATGGAGATAGTGTGGGAAGGGGTGTGAGGGTGTGTGATAGACAGTCCAGAATAGACCATGGAGATAGTGTGGGAAGAGGGGTGAGGGATGTGACAGTTCAGAATAGACCATGGAGATAGTGTGGGAAGAGGGGTGAGGGATGTGACAGTTCAGAATAGACCATGGAGATGGTGTGGGAAGAGGGGGGAGGGGTGTGATAGACAGTCCAGAATAGACCATGGAGATGGTGTGGGAAGAGGGGTGAGGGATGTGATAGACAGTCCAGAATAGACCATGGAGATAGTGTGGGAAGAGGGGGTGAAGGGTGTGATAGTGCAGAATGGACCATGGAGATAGTATGGGAGAGAGGGGTGAGGGATGTGACAGTTCAGAATAGACCATGGAGATGGTGTGGGAAGAGGGGTGAGGGATGTGACAGTTCAGAATGGAACCATGGAGATAGTGTGGGAAGAGGGTGAGGGATGTGACAGTTCAGAATAGACCATGGAGATAGTGTGGGAAGAGGGGTGAAGGGTGTGATAGTGCAGAATGGGCCATGGAGATAGTGTGGGAAGAGGGATGAGGTATGTGATGTTATTGCAGGCCAGTTATACAGTGTAGTCCATTGTGTTGGAGACAGTATCTGGTTGTGTCGTTCATTGGCCAGTGGTCAAGCATCTTCCTCAGGATGATAGGGTGTTGCCAGTTGGACTGGTTCTGCTGGACACTGACTGGCCCTCCTGGCTGTTTTGTCAGCTGAAGCATGGGAACTATGCGATCAGTGGTCCCTCAGCCACGCACTGTGTGGGATTGTGCCATTATTTCTCCACACCTTCACTTTTTTTCTCTCTCATCATCACAATGGTCGTTCCAGTGACCCTTACGGCCCCATCAGCGACCAAGGCATCACCCTAGTAGACAGATGTTAGTTGCGGAAGGCTTCCTAGTGAGAAATCGTCTTACGCAGTCCTTTCGCTTTTGGTGCAGAGTCATTAGGTGGTGCCTGTTTTCTTTTTCAGCTACATGTGGAATGTGCCGGCTGACTTGAGTTGTTCCTGTTTTTTCCTCTTCTTTCAGACAAGACGTGGTGTGCACTGCACTTTGCATTGTAGAAGTGAGTGTGTGTCTTTGGTGCTGACAGCACACTGTATGTTGTGTGATGCTCCACATGGTTTCCACAGTATATCAACATGTCGGTGTCATATACCCTGTACCTGTTACATATCTCAGTGGCTTTCGTTTGGTGTGGTAGTTGCCAGTGTGATTTTGCAAAAAAGAAATCTGAAGGGTGGTAGCAGAATTCATTCAGGACCAAGATATTGAATTGTTTGTTCTTTGCATTGGTAGTGCCTTTGTACTCCACAACTTTTCCTCATCTGATCGTTCTACTGGGTCATCTTTTAGGATCTAGACGACGCTCAGTACTTTTTGCATTGTCTGCAATGAAAAACATTTTAAATTGAACAGACAGATCTTCTGTTCTGAAGGTAGTGTAAATTTCTTGGATATTCTGTGTGGGAGAATACCAAATAGAGCAAAATGGAAATGTTCAAGGATATTATTTGAGGGTTCAGAGAGGTCAGGAGGATGGAAATGTGACTAAAGCTGGATCTGTAAAAAGTTTTGGCTGGCTGGGCAAGGATGATAAGAATTACAGAACATCTGTAAAGCTTGGGCCACCTTGGCTTGGCTGTAAAATCTGTAAAGCTTGGGCCACCTTGGCTTGGCTGTAAAACATCTGTAAAGCTTGGGCCACCTTGGCTTGGCTGTAAAACATCTGTAAAGCATGGGCCACCTTGGCTTGGCTGTAAAACATCAGTAAAGCATGGGCCAGCTGGGCAAACTATAAAAGATCTGTAAAGTAATGCTGTTGACAGTTCTGTTAGTTGTGCCAAGGCCTGAGGACGGGTAGGCAGTAAGTGTTTTTGTCAGGAAGTGTGCCTGCCAACTGTTGTCTGGGAGAACTGGCCTGCAGCTCATGAAGAGGGGGATTTGCATCGTCCACCATTGGCTCGCACCCAGTGGCTTCAGAGGACTCTCTCTACACTAATGATTCCTTAGGTGAACACGACCATCCACACAGGTGAAAAAAAAAAAAAACAACATGGCAACATGGGGTACCGAATGGGGTCTGAATAGAATAAGAGGGCTTTAAACCATGTGTGCAATTTGTAATAAAACACAAAATACATGATTTAGCCACTCCTTAAATCGACATGTATCATGCATACAGATGTGTCTAGCTGCTAGGTCCAGTGTGCTGTATGAAGAATAAACTTGCAATATACTGGTTAGTGTAGCATTTTCTAGCATGCTTTCCACAATTTGGATATCTCCTGAATGCTGGCCATGTCTTGGGTACGCAAAGATGAAGGTGTGTGTGTATGTGCAAATCTTGGAATGTTGCTCTCCATGGGCATCATTTAGATGTGGTGTAGTAGTGCAGGTTTTTTTTTTAATCCATTTTACTTGCATTAGATGATGTGTGTGGAGGTATGTGTGGTTTTTCACTCGATGCACTTCTGCTAATGTAAGTGGCTAGATGTTTGTACATTTGACTTGGTAATGTTATGCCATTGACATGACAGTATGAATAAAATTAGAACATAAACAGTATTGACATGTATGGTTGCTTTGTGTCAGAAAGGGGTGTTGTCCCCAGTAGAAAGAATCCTGCAGTGAACCTAATCATGTTGAAGCCCAGATCCAGACCCATCCTCCAGTCCTCCTCCTCCGGTCACAGTGAGAGCAGGGCCTGTTCTCTGCCAGATGTGCAGTGGACCAAACAGAACCAGTCCCTGGATAACATGTTGCCGGTTCTGACAGGAGGCCGACCTCTAGGGGCAAGATGGGCTTCACCTGCGACTATCTTTAAAGTGGACTGAGGCCAGAAACCTTCCTTGAGGGGGCTGGGCTGTCCACTGGGTCATCAGTTGAATTATTGTGCTGCAGTCAGGGCATGCTTTGCTATGTGTGGATGACAGGCCTCAGGTATAGTCAGGGTATGCTTTGCTATGCGTGGATGATGGGCCTCAGGTATGCTCAGGGCATGCTTTGCTATGGCCTCAGGTATAGTCAGGGTATGCTTTACTATGTGTGGATGATGGGCCTCAGGTATAGTCAGGGTATGCTTTGTCATGGCTTCAGGTATAGTCAGGCATGCTTTGCTATGTGTGGATGGTGGGCCTCAGGTATAGTCAGGGCATGCTGTGCTATGTGGATGATGTGCCTGGATGATGGGCCTCAGGTATAGTCGGGGCATGCTTGCTTTGCTATGTGTGGATGATGGGCCTTGGGTCATAATCAGGGCATGCTTTGCTATGCGTGAATGATGAGCGTCGGGTATAGTCAGGGCATGCTTTGCTATGTGTGGATGTCAGGGCATGGGCCTCAGGTATAGTCAGGGCATGCTTTTTGCTATGTGTGGATGATGGGCCTCAGGTATACTCAAGACATGCTTTGCTATGTGTGGATAGCGGGCCTCAGGTATAAAAAGGGTATGCTGTGCTATGTGTGAATGATGGGCATCAGGTATAGTCAGGGCATGCTTTGCTGTGTGTGGATGATGGGCCTCGGGTATAGTCAGGGCATGCTTTGTTATGTGTGGATGATGGGGCAAGGTATAGTCAGGTTATGCTTTGCTATGTGTGTGATGAGCATCAGGTATAGTCAGTTGCAGGGGATGGGCTTTGCTATGTGGGGGATGATGGGCCTCAGGTATAGTCAGGGCATGCTTTGCTATGTGTGGATGATGGGCCTCATGTATAGTCAGGGCATGCTTTGCTATGTGTGGATGATGGGCCTCGGTATAATCAGGGCATGCTTTGCTATGTGTGGATGATGGGCCTCAGGTATAAACAGGGCATGCTTTGCTATGTGTGGATGATGGGCGTCATGTATAGTCAGGGCATGCTTTGCTATGTTTGTGTGTGGATGGGCGTCGGGGACCTAGGTATAGTCAGGGCATGCTTTGCTATGTGTGGATGATGGCGTCAGGTATAGTCAGGGCATGCTTTGCTATGTGTGGATGATGGGCGTCGGGTATAGTCAGGGCATGATTTGCTATGTGTGAATGATGGCCTCAGGTATAGTTGGGACATCAGGTATAGTTGGGGCATGCTTTGCTATGTGTGGATGATGGGCCTCGGGTATAGTCAGGGCATGCTTTGCTATGTGTGGATGATGGGCCTCAGGTATAGTCAGGGCATGCTTTGCTATGTGTGGATGATGGGCCTCAGGTATAGTCAGGGCATGTTTTGCTATGTGTGGATGATGGGTGTCAGGTATAGTCAGGGCATGCTTTGCTATGTGTGGATGATCAATGGGCCTCAGGTATAGTCAGGGCATGCTTTGCTAAATGTGGATGATGGGCGTCAGGTATAGTCAGGGTATGCTATGTGTGAATGATGGGCCTCGGGTATAGTCAGGACATGCTTTCCTGTGGGCCTCAGGTGTAGTCAGGGTATGCTTTGCCATGCTTGGGGCTTTGGATGGTGATCCTCAGGACTTGTTCAGTTGTCTGGGAAATGTGAATGTATCTGCTTCAGATATTTTAAAAAAAAAGAAGAAGAAGAAGAAAAAAAATCCAGTTTGGATCACCATGAAATTCCACATTTCTTTTGGGGTTCTCTTGGGGAGTGGACAGACTTTTTTGTGTGTGCATGTAAAATGTGAACGTAACTGGCTAATGTCCCAAGCTCCCATCATTGCCAGGCACGATCCTTGGAATGAGGGGATCCATTTCTGCTTCTTGTAGGTGGTCTTCTGGCTGTGCACCACACTCCACAACTGATGGTGTCTGATTGTCCGGGTTGAAGCACTGTGACAGTGGGAACACACAGGCAAAGACTGCGTACAGGCTGTGGGCTGCCCTTTCTGAACATGGCACAAGAAGATAGATAGGGGTTACCCCAGGGGGCACACTAGCCCCCAGGCAATTGAGCACTTCTTATGCCAGTGTTGATTTAGGGGGCCGGAATAGCTCAGTTGGTAGAGCGCCGGTTCAAATTTCGGTACAGGGGGGATTTTTTCCCTCTGAATTAATATTGGTTCCGACTCCATTCCCCATGCAGTCCTTCGAATGAGACTATAAACGGAGGTTCCATGTGTGAACGCATGCACATCATCTTGCACACACTTAAAGTCCCATCACCAACTTTCGAAAGAGAAGGCCAGTTTGGCCGTTGGTATGGATGACACATTACACATAGCATGCACCTTCCTGGAAGATGGAGTATGGCTGCCTTAATGGCGCGATAAAAAAAGGGTCATACACACAAAACTCCACTGCCTGTCTATACAGGCAGTGTCCACAGGAGTATCAATCAGCCTGTGTACACAGAAAGAAAGAAAGAAAAAGTGTTGGTTTGTTCTCAGTGCCTGTCAGTGAGGCTCACAACACACACCAGTCAGTTGAGCACTACTCTGCTAGAGGTGGTTGGTCATCTGTGGAAACCAGCGGGACACCAACAAAGAGAGGAGGTGAAAAAAACAAGATGCAAAGAGAGGGGGGAAATTCAGACGTGCTAAACAGAAAAGACACTCAGGTAACACAAACACTTTTTTTCTATTCAATCCAATATGCTGTGTGAAAGAAAGATATATTGACCATCACTTCCCAACATAATCAATACATTGATGACAGTGTCACTTCTTGACATAATTCTCAATAAACATGATCACTTTCCGACACAATCCAATGTAATGACATTTAACTACCAAGTGTGGCCATGCTCTTTGCCATGTGGGTCCAGGGATGCAACGCCTGCAGAGAAATAATGTTTGGGACAGGGAAAATGCCGTTCTTCCTTCCAAATTGCAGATCCACTGAAAGGGTGTGTTGTCTTTCCACATGGCCACAATCTTGCTGACACGGTGTGCGCCATGGTGATCACCTTCAAGAAAGGAGTCGCCCCTCAGTCAAGCTGCTTGCCATGGAAGATCCTGGGTTCTGCTGGCCAATCACAAAACGGAATCAGAATGCATGGTGCGCTGAACCAACAGCAAAACTAGCAAGATCATGTCTTTCCAGTGCCTTTACCACTGCTTTGCGCGGTGCAACAAGCAAGCTTGTATTTCAGGACATCATTATTCATGCTTACTGAGGTGGCCATTTGAAAACGTGTTCACTATGCAGATTTCTGCAGTGGTTGCGACCCCAGGCCATCACTTCCATCTCTTCATATAATCCAAAATCAGCAGAGATACATCTTTCATTTCATGTCATATTCCCATATAGTGATGACACACAAGACCCCTTCTTACATAATCTGATATGTCTGACATCATAACCATCACTTCTGGGCAGAACCAATATGGAAACGGCATATTACCACCACTTGTTGACGTCATCCCATCCCAGAGGCTTGAAAAAAATGCTCTTCTGGACATAATCACACAGGCTTGAAGTGTTTGTCGTCACTTGCCGACATGCTTCATCAACGGCTTATCAACCATCAGTTCCAGACACGCTCCCCACAAGTGTGTCCTTCACACTCACAGAGTACCTGAACAGTCATCCACGAGGTTGCTGTCCCTGGTTTGACCCCCCACCCCCCCACCCCCCTCCACCAAACTAGGGCCTGTGCATACACAAGAGTCCACAGCTTCACATCCCTTGCGTAAAACGGCGCGCGTTGCGTCCTAACCAGACCACCTCCATTCCACTCAAGAGTGCTGGGTGGGCAAGTTACCTTCAGCAACTGTTCTGGGCAGACTATTCACATTCCATACACTTTTCCTCCTGCTTTTAGGATTACACAGAGGAAATGGTGGAGGGAGGGAGGGATAGGGTGAAGGGTCAGGAGGGAAGGGGGGGGGGGGGAGGATGGGTGGGTTGTGAGAGCCATATATATATCTAAAAGCATGGCGAAAAGGAAGAGTAAGGATGACTGAGTGAAGGCTGGCATTTTTTTTTTCTTATCATGATCATTGTCATGCATGTATGTATACAGGCTGACTGTACCGCGGGGGTGGGGGGGGGGAGGAGAGGATATGATGAGGAGGTAAAGGATTACTGAAAGTGTTGGTTAAAGGTAGGATGTGAATATATAGGACAACTGAAGATGTTGGGTGGTAGGATGTAAAGATAAGGAGATAAACGTTTGATGAAGGTGTGTGTAAAGGTATGACGTGGAGATAAAGGATTGACGAAGGTGTGGTAAGGCTAGGATATGGAGATAAAGGATTGACGGAGATGTGGTAAGGCTAGGATATGGAGATAAAGGATTGATGGAGGTGTGGTGAGGCTAGGATATGGAAATAAAGGATTGATGGAGGTGTGGTGAGGCTAGGATATGGAGATAAAGGATTGATGGAGGTGTGGTGAGGCTAGGATATGGAGATAAAGGATTGATAGAGGTGTGGTGAGGCTAGGATATGGAAATTAAGGATTGATGGAGGTGTGGCGAGGGTAGATACGGAGATATAGGATTGATGGAGTTGTGGTGAGGGTAGGACATGGAGGCAAAGGATTGACAGAAGTGTGGTAAGGGTAGACATGGAGAAAAAGGATTGATGGAGGTGTGTGGTAAGGCTAGGATGCGGAGATAAAGGATTGTTTGGTAACGGTAGGATGTGGAAATAAAGGATTGATGGAGGTGTGGAAAAGGACAGGACATGGAGATAAAGGATTGATAGAAGTGTGGTAAGGGTAGGACATGGAGATGAAGGATTGATGGAGGTTTAGTAAGGGTAGGTCTTGGAGAGAATGGATTGATGGAGGTGTGGTAAGGGTAGGACAGGGAGATACAGGATCATCTGGTAAGGGTAGAATATGGAGATAAAGGATTGATAGAAGCGTGGCAAGTGTATGACATGGAGAAATGAATATGAAGGATTGATAGAAGTGTGGCAAGTGTAGGACGTGGAGAAAGGATTGCTTGGTAAGGGTAGGACGTGGAGAAAGGATTGGTTGGTAAGGGTAGGACATGGAGATAATGGATTGATAGAAGTGTGGTATGGGTAGGACATGGAGATAAAGGATTGATAGTGTGTGGTAAGGGTAGGACACAGAGATTACGGATTGTGTGGTATGGATAGAACATGGAGATAAAGGACCGTGTGATAGGGGTAGGACATGGAGATGAAGGATCATGTGGTAAGGATAGGATATGGAGATGAAGGATCAATAGAAGTGTGGTAAGGGTAGGGCACAGAGATTACGTATTGTGTGATACGGATAGAACATGGAGATAAAGGACTGTGTGGTAGGGGTAGGACATGGAGATGAAGGATCATGTGGTAAGGATAGGATATGGAGATGAAGGATCGATAGAAGTGTGGTAAGGGTAGGACGTGGAGAAAGGATTGCGTGATAAGGGCAGGACATTGAGATAATGGATTGATAGAAGTGTGGGAAGGGTAGGACATGGAGATAAAGGATTGATAGTAGTGTGGCAAGTGTAGGACATGCAGATAAAGGATTGTATGGAAAGGTAAGTCATGACATAAAGGATTGATAGAAGTGTGGTAAGGGTAGGACATGGAGGTAAAGGATTGAAAGAAGTGTGGTAAGGGTAGGGCACGGAGATAAAGGATTGTGTGGTAAGGGTAGGGTACGGAGATAAAGGATTGTGTGGTAAGAGTAGAACTCGGAGATAAAGGATTGTGTGGTAAGGGTGGATCATGGAGATAAAGGATTGATAGAAGTGTGGTAAGGGTAGGACACAGAGATTAAGGGTTGTGTGGGAAGGGTAGAACATGGAGGTAAAGGATTGTGTGGTAAAGGTAGGACTTGGAGATAAGGATTGATGGAGGTGTGGTAAGGGTAGGACTTGGAGATAAAGGATTGATGGAGGTGTGGTAAAGGTAGGACTTGGAGATAAGGATTGTTGGAGATGTGGTAAGGGTAGGACTTGGAGATAAAGGATTGATGGAGATGTAAGGGTAGGACTTACAGATAAAGGATTGATGGAGGTGTGGTAAGGGTAGGACTTGGGGATAAGGATTGTTGGAGATGTGGTAAGGGTAAGACTTGGAGATAAAGGATTGATGGAGGTGTGGTAAGGGTAATACGTGAGATTAGGGACTTGATGAAGGCATGTGGTGGAGGGGTCTTGTAGTGGCAGGACGTGAAGATATGGTTCTAATGAAGAGGTGTAGTATGGGTGGGAAGGAGGGGTTAAGATAAGACTACGAGTGTGGTATGGGTGTGAAGATTCAGTAATGATACGGGATGGGATTAGGGTGTGTGGTGTGTGTGTGGCATGTGGTGGGGGGGGGGGGGGTCTTGTAGTGGCAGGACGTGAAGGGATATGGTTCTAATGAAAGAGGTGTAATACTGGGTAAGGAGGGGTTGTGATAAGACTACGAGGGGGTGGGGGAAGATACAGTACTGATAAAGGGATGTGGTAATGGCAGGGGGGGGGGTGGGGGTGGTAAGGGTAGTGGGATGAAGATAAGAGTACTGATGAAGGGGTGTGGGGGGGGGGGGGGGGAAAAATACAGTACTGATAAAGGGATGTGGTAATGGCAGGGGGGTGTGGTGTGGTAAGGGGGGGGGGGGGGGGGTACTGGTGGTGGTAGGGTGTGGGATGAAGATAAGAATACTGATAAAGGATGGAGGGGGGGGGGGGGGGGAGAGTACTGATAAAGGGATGTGGTAAGGCAGGGGGGGGGGGGTGTGGTAAGGGCAGTGGGATGAAGAGTACCGATGAAGGGGTGTGGTAAGGCAAAGGGGGGGAGGGGCATGAAGAGAGAGTACTGATAAAGGGATGTGGTAAGGGCAAGGGGGGGTGGGGCATGAAGAGGAGTGGGGGTACTGAAGGGGGTGTGGTAAGGGCAGTGGGATGAAGATGGGTAATCGATGACAGGGTGTGGTAAGGGCAGGGCTGAAGGGGGGGTGGGGGATGAAGGGGTGTGTAAGGGCAGGAGCTGAAGGTAGAGTACTGATGAAGGGGGGGTGGGTAAGGGCAGGAGCTGAAGGAGGTAGAGTACTGATGAAGGGGTGTGTAAGGGGGCAAGGGGGGGAGGGGCAAGGTAGAGAGTACTGATGAAGGGGTGTGGTAAGGGCAAGGGGGGGAGGGGCATGAAGGTAGTACTGATGAAGGGGTGTGGTAAGGACAGGACGTGAATGTTGGGTATTGATGACGGGGTGTGGTAAGGGCAGGAGCTGAAGGTAGGGTACTGATGAAGGGGTGGTAAGGACAGGACGTGAATGTTGGGTATTGATGACGGGGTGTGGTAAGGGCAGGAGCTGAAGGTAGGGTACTGATGAAGGGGTGTGGTAAGGACAGGACGTGAAGTGTTGGGTATTGATGACGGGGTGTGGTAAGGGCAGGACGCTGAATATTAGGGTATTGATGAAGGGGTGTGGTAAGGGCAGGAGCTGAAGGTAGGGTACTGATGAAGGGGTGTGGTAAGGGCAGGAGCTGAAGGTAGGGTACTGATGAAGGGGGGTGTGGTAAGGGCAGGAGCTGAAGGTAGGGTATGATGAAGGGGTGTGGTAAGGGCAGAAGCTGAAGGTAGGGTACTGATGAAGGGGTGTGGTAAGGGCAGGACGTGAATATTGGGTATTTATGATGGGGTGTGTGGTAAGGGCAGGAGCTGAAGGTAGAGTACTGATGAAGGGGTGTGGTAAGGGCAGGAGCTGAAGGTAGGGTACTGATGAAGGGGTGTGGTAAGGGCAGGAGCTGAAGGTAGGGTACTGATGAAGGGGTGTGGTAAGGGCAGGAGCTGAAGGTAGAGTACTGATGAAGGGGTGTGGTAAGGACAGGACGTGAATATTGGGTATTGATGATGGGGGTGGTAAGGGCAGGAGCTGAAGGTAGGGTATTGATGAAGGGGTGTGGTAAGGGCAGAGCTGAAGGTAGGGTACTTATGAAGGGGTGTGGTAAGGGCAGGACGTGAATGTTGGGTATGATGATGGGGTGTGGTAAGGGCAGGAGCGTGAATGGTAGGGTATTGATGAAGGGGTGTGGTAAGGGCAGGAGCTGAAGGTAGGGTACTGATGAAGGGGTGTGGTAGGGACAGGACGTGAATATTGGGGTATTGATGACGGGGTGTGGTAAGGGCAGGAGCTGAAGGTAGGGCACTGATGAAGGGGTGTGGTAAGGACAGGACGTGAATGTTGGGTATTGATGACGGGGTGTGGTAAGGGCAGGAGCTGAAGGTAGGGCACTGATGAAGGGGTATGGTAAGGACACGATGTAAAGATGATGGAAAACTGATAAAAAGGTGTGGTAAAGGAAGGGCTTGGAAATAAAGGACTGATGAAGGCGAGGGGGCAAGAGTAAGAAGTGAAGACAAGGGAAAATATTCCTGCACTGGTCCTGTCTGATCTGTAAGAAACCTGCAAGTGCGAAGGTGTACATGCACTTGTGGCTTTTCATGACATTCGTACTATGGAGAAAGGATGATGAGCGGGAAGTAAGGGGATGGGGGTTCGACGGTGTACAAATGGACTGGATCAATCGGCTCTTGACCCATGGCAAGCAGCACAGGAGGTACAGATGCATTTCCATCTTGACTACAGGGATGACGTAATCAGGACCCATGGACGGCATGAATGAGGACGGAACTCCCATCAGCTGCGCAGTGATCTTAAAGTGCTGTCATTAAGTGTTCTCATCTCATGGCAGTTCTGTAGGAGGTCAAAAGCATTTAACAACTGTGTCCAACATATGAAGGAATGCATGTTTGACGAGTCATAGGCCACGCACAGGTGGACGCCAAACAGCACACGTGGAAAGGGGAGGGGTTGAAGTGACGAAAACACGGGAGGTGGTGCGGGGATGGGGAAGGAGGGTTCCAGACCCCACTCTGAAGGCAGGTGACGTGAATGATGGCGTGTTTGACGTCATACTGACGTCATGGCGGTCATCTGACGGAGTTGCTGCCGTTGGAGCGGGCGACGTCAGAGGACCTGTCATGGACGTACTGGTGATGCTGATCTGCCCCTCCAGCTGCATGACCTCCCGCTTCAGCTGCTCGTTCATGCTATGGATTGCGTCTGAAACCACATTAGCACGCACTGGTCTGTGAAGGTACACTGCCAGGGACAGGCCCACACAAACCACATCACCATCATTAGCACGCACTGGTCTGTGAAGGTACACTGCCAGGGACAGGCCCACACAAACTTCTATCATTAGTGTTCTGTGAAGGTACACTGCCAGGGACAGGCCCACACAAACTTCTATCATAGTGTTCACAGGGTGCTACCACCAACTACATCGACCGTTTCCTTTTCTGAGGGTATCTTTCAAGGAGACGACACTCTTTGTCATGTTAACAGGAACGATTCAAACCAACACTGTGTCATGTTAACATGGACGATTCAAACTTTGTCATGTTAACAGGGACGATTCAAACCAACACTGTGTCATGTTAACACGGGACGATTCAAACCAACACTGTGTCATGTTAACACGGGCGATTCAAACCAACCCGAGTCAGTCAACACGTTAACACGGGACGATTCAAACCAACACTGTGTCATGTTAACATGGACGATTCAAACCAACACTGTGTCATGTTAACACGGACGATACAAACCAATACTGTCATGTTAACATGGACGATTCAAACCAACACTGTCATGTTAACACGGACGATTCAAACCAACACTGTCATGTTAACACGGACGATTCAAACCAACACTGTCATGTTAACACGGACGATTCAAACCAACACTGTCATGTTAACACGGACGATTCAAACCAACACTGTCATGTTAACACGGACGATTCAAACCAACACTGTCATGTTAACACGGACGATTCAAACCAACACTGTCATGTTAACACGGACGATTCAAACCAACACTGTCATGTTAACACGGACGATTCAAACCAACACTGTCAAACATGGACGAAAACCAACACTGTCATGTTAACATGGACGAGTCAAACATAGATGAACGACTGGGAACGTATCACTAGAAACAGGAGTAAAGGACAAGGCCGTCCCTAGAAAATTTAAAAAAGTAGCAAAGCAATTTTTTTTCAGGATATACATGTGAGCTCTTTCTCTCGTTTCTGTCATGGTTTGC
>JADBJO010000137.1:262500-270000 GCA_016801955.1 Conus betulinus | reverse complement strand
GACACCCTGTCCACAGCCACAGCCCCGTCGGCCCCGCCGCAGCCCCGGCACCGGCAATCCACAGGGAGCAGTCAATGTCAAGTCGTCAAGAGGGCAACCCACCGGAGGAGACACTGCACTGCTGCCGAGTCACTTCAGTGGTGTTCAGTGGCGCCTGTTTCTGATCTAACATACTCAGGACACCACCTACTAAGCCCCCTACTGACGACAATAATTGCTTAGTCGCGGAGCCGGCGTGAGTGAGCTCTCCCTCCGGAGGGCACCACCACGTCCGTCCAGCGACAGCCCCCATGGAGTCGCCGATACAGGTGACCCCGACGGAACCAAACCAAGGCCACAGACGTGGAGAGGACATCGAAATTGAGGTCACCATGAGAGCAGGACATGAAGGGCCACAGAATTTCAGACTTCTTTTTTATGCTGATCGATGACAATGAGGATGATTAAGATGATGCTACGGATTTCCATTTCGGTCTGAGACTACATGACAGGGCTGTACTCTACGCTTCCTTTCATAATATATCCGGCGTCAACCAGGCCCGAGAGATACAGGCACCTGCAGTGTTGGTCAAGAAATTTGAGCAACACTCTCAGAAACGCATCCATTAAGTGGATGAAACTCGACTGTGTGGTCCCAGTCTTCCCAACTGAGTCCGCAGCAACTCAACCTGGGTAGGAGCCGGTCGGGGCAGAAAAACCCACATGACTTCTGATGGGATTCGAACCTACGACCTCCCAGCCGGGAGTCCGCGACGCTAACCACTTCGCCACGGCGGCTGGTACGGTCAGCATGTTGGACTTTGAGCTGCAGAGATCCAGGATTGGAATTCATCTCAGCACCAATCAACTCTTTGTCCGTCAGTCGTAAGGGGGGAGGGGAGAAGGAGGGTGGGGCTGGTGTGTGTGTGTGGGGGGGTGGGGGGGGGGGGGGTGCGGTGGATGACCTATTAGTCTTCCAACGGAGAAGATCCGAGTGCCTCCACCCCATGCCACCGTCATTTACTATCGTCCCCCTTCGACCACCACTACCACCACCACCCCACACACCTCCCCCTCCATTCTCTCCCCTTTCTTCCCACTGCTCCACTGGGTGTTGTACGGAGACCTGGATGCTAGTCGCTGAGCTGATCTGATGGTGGGCAATATGCAGTCAGGCCACTCACACGGCCAAAGAGACACGATAGACATTCTCTGTGTGTGTGTGTGTGTGTGTGTGTGTGTGTGTGTGTGTGTGTGTGTGTGTGTGTGTTGTTGTTGTTGTGTTGTTGTTGTTGTTGTTGTTGTTGTTGTTGTTGTTGTTGTTGTTGTTCTTCTTCTTTCTTCTTCTTCTTCTTCTTCTTCTTCTTTCTTCTTTCTTCTTTCTTTGTCTTTCTTCTTCTTCTTCTTCTTCTTCTTCTTCGATTTAACGTCTTTTCACTTTAAAGTGATATTAGACAGGAAGTGAGCGTTTACTTGTATATGTGTATGAGTGTGTAGTATGTATGCGTGCTTGCGTGCGTGTGTGTGCGTGTGTGTGCGTGTGTGTGTGTGTGTGTGTGTGTGTGTGTGTGTGCGTGCGTGCGTGCGTGCGTGTGTGTGTACATGTGCGCGCAACGATGCGTTCATGCAATGTCACACAAGATCTGTGGCAAGATTCAACAATCAAATAACTTCACCTTACCAATGATTCTCTCTCTCTCTCTCTCTCTCTCTCTCTCTCTCTCTCTCTCTCTCTGTCTCTCTCTCTCTCTCACTCACTCTGTCTAGGCAAAGCTGCTCGTGGCGAGGCATAGCCGTTGTTGGCGGCATACACTGCACTGGTCTCTACCAGCTCGGCTGGCCTGTAACGCATAGCAAGAAATACAACTGAACAACTGAACACACACACACACACACACACACACACACACACACACACACACACACACACACACACACACACACACACACACACACACAAACACACACACACACACACACACACACACACACACACACACACACACAGTGTATTTGACAACAAAGTTGTCGGTCTGCTGATCTTAGCCTTGCTGTTGATACACAGAGATCTGGGCATGAAAAAAAAAAAAAACACAAAACGAAACAAAACAAACGTTCACACACACGAACAGTTACTGTGGCCGTCGATCCACTCAAATAGTGCTATAGACACGCGGCGTTATTTACACGTGGAAATATAAAAAAAAATGCAATGCAAATAAACGTATTCCCAGTTTATCCTGAATACGCGTGAGATATTCCATAACGAGGAAAAATCGTCTTGGGCTGGTGTAGCCGTTAGTAATGGCTATTCTGGTAAACATAGGCCATCATCTGTGACCTATAATGAACATACTTGCAAATTTTCAGAATGATCGGCCAAGTACTTTCTGAGATTTTCCATAAAGAAGAAAACCATTATGGGCCGTTAATAACGGCTCTAACGGTAAACTAAAACATCGGGCAACATCCGTGACCCATAATGAACATACCTACAAAATTTCTGAAATATCGGCCACATACTTTCTAAAATATTTCATAAAAAAGAAGAACCGTTACAGGCCGTTATAGCCGTTAGTAAAGTAGAAAGAGCAGAGAGTCCTCAGAAGAGAAGCCCCTTCAAGCAAGTGTTCGGCCCTTATCTCCTGACACTCTAGGGGGTTGGGCCCACACCCGGTTCATGACTCCGGATGTCCCTCTGCTGCCCCTTTTTTTTCCCATCTTGGGACGAGCCATGGCTGGGATTCGGAACCCATGCCCCTCTGGACATGCTCATTTCCACTTAATGACTCGCGCACTAACCACTGAGCCACAGGGACACCTGATATTTGTAGGAAAGTTAAGCCTTATGAAGTTCACTTTTGTTCCTCCTTGACCAGATCCAGCTTGAACACCTCTCTGCCGCTTCTGCCATTGCTTTCAGGGCTCTGGTTTTTTCCCTCCCTGCAACTGAGAGCTGTTTCATGAGGCTGTGTGCAGACGTTCCTACAAACCCCCTAGCTCCAATTTCTGCAGTGAGGACTTTGACCTGATAGCCTTCTCTCCTCAGGCTGTTTGCCAGATCAGCATACTTTTCAGTCTTGTAGATTTGAGCTGCCTCCATTCTGCTCTCGTATGGCACCGTGAGCTCGATCATGATCAGCTGCTTGGTTGACTGAGAGTGGACTACTATGTCTGGTTTCATGCCACTCTTGCTGATGATCTCTGGGTGACTATTCCATTCTGGGAGGTCTGCTGTGCACTCCCAGTCATCTGCCCCGTCCAGCAGACTCTGCCTGCATGTTCCGAGTGGCACTGTTGTTCTTGGCCATGATTCGCTGCCTCCTGCCGTGAAGAATGTTGCGGGTGCTTTTGGAGTCCTGATTTTCCCTTTTGTGGTGTTGGTACTAGCCCAGACTACTTGTACAATCTCTTTGAGCACTTGGTTGTGCCTCCATGTGTACCTTCCTTGCGCCAGGGCTACTTTACATGAGCTTAAGACATGCTCCACTGTTTGTTTTTCATGGCAGAGGGGGCATGAAGGATCATCTCTGTTTTTTTCCCACTTCACCAGGTTTGCACTTGAGGGCAGAAGGTCATATGCAGATCTGAGAATGAAGCTGACCCTGAGAGGGGCATGTGCCAAATGTCATTCCAAGTGAGACTTCTTTGGAGTGCATTCTCCCACGTTGTCCATTGCCCTTGCTTGCTCTGCTGGACTGCTTTTTGGAGTCATTTTTGGTCTTCTTCTTTTCTCATTTCCAGAATCATCATGTCTCTTTTGGCTTTTCCTTTGGCCTTTGACCACCATTCAGTTTTGGTCACCTCCAGTCTTGTCTGTTGGTCTCTGTGTGTCCTGTTATTTCTCTGATCTTGAGACTTTCTTTTGCAGAATCCATCGCCTCTTGAACTTTCCATTTTCTGCCTGTCTTCAGCTGGGGCTTGATTGCTTCTACCACCTTGTCTCCCGAGTCCTCCAGCATGCTTTGAAGTCTGATCTTCCCTGCTTTGTATTCCTCCAGGATGGATTTCAGTGGTAGTTTCAGCTTTGCTTGGCGACAGTACAGCGCTATGTCAGTCAGACAGGGTGGGACCCAAGCCATTTCCTTGTGAACTTGTTGATTTTGGCTTCCATTGCCTCCACTATGCTGGTGCAGATGTTGTATATCATCAGAGGCCATAGGAGCTTTGGTATCAGCATGAACTGCAGACACCAGACCTTGTATTTGCCAGGGAGCCCACACTGGTCAGTGGTCTCCAAGCCTTCTTCCGACATCTGTTTGGTTTCTTTTGCTCTTTGTGTGTCTTCAGCATATCATCATACCATCTTCCAAGGCTCTTGACTGGCTCTTCTGTGACTGTTGGAATGGCCTGGTTGGCAACACTGAAGACACAGATTCGGCCACTTTTCCTTTCCTCAGTGAGAGGCTCCGTGATTTCTTTGGCTTGAACTTCATTCTGGACGAGGCAACTATGTCGTCCAGCCTCTCCAGCACGTGACGTGTCTCGTCTTCTCTGGATGAAATCACTGTAGTGTCATCCATGAAGGCCTTGAGGGGGGGCATCTTGTATCCATCGCCAAGGTCTGTTTTGTCTTGCGTTGCTTGTTGCTGCTTTCAAGATGACTTCCATTGCCAACACGAACAGTATTGGGGAAATTGCACAGCCCATTGCAATGCCCACTTCCAAGTTGATCCAATCTGTTGTGTACTCCTTGGTAGAGAGAACCGCATTGAGAAGCCATTGAAGTACTTCTTGAGCATGTCGCGGATGTTCTTTGGCACATGGTACATCTCAAGAGCCAACTGTATCATCTCATGGGGTACAGATCCATATGCGTTTGCCAGGTCAAGCCACACTACGTCCAGGTCTCTCTTTTCTTTTTTGCTCTTTGGATTGCGTCCCAGATCCCAGCCGTTAGTAAAGGTTATAACGGTAAACTAAAACGTCGGGCATCATCCGTGACACATAATGAACATACCTATAAAGCTTCAGAAAGATCAGCCAAGTACTTTCTGAGATATTCCGTAAAGACGAAAAACCGTTGTAGGCCATTATAGACATTAGTAAAGGCTATAACGGTAAACTAAAACGTCGGGCATCATCCTTGACCCATAATGAACATACCTACAAATTTTCAGAAAGATCGGCCAAGTACTTTCTAAGAAATTCCATAAAAAAAAAAAACCGTTATGGGCCGTTTTAGCCGTTAGTAAAGACTATAATGGTAAAACAACACAGGGCATCATCCGTGACCCATAATGAAGATATTTACAAATTTTCAGAAAGATCGACCAAGTACTTTCTGATATATTCCATAAAGAAGAAAAACCGTTATGGGCCGTTATAGCCGTTAGTAACGGCTATAACGGTAAACTAAAACATCGTGCATCATCCGTGACCGATAATGAACATACCTACAAATTTTCAGAAAGATTGACAATGTGCTTTCTGAGATATTCCATAAAGAGGAAAAAACCGTTATGAACCGTACAGCCGTTAGTAACGGCTATAACGGTAAACTAAAACATCGGGCATCATTCGTAATCCATAGTGAACATACCTGCTAATTTTCACAAAGATCGGCCGAGTATTTTCTCAGATATTCCATAAAGAAGAAAAACCGTTACAGGCCGTTACAGCCGTTAGTAACGGCTGTAACGGTTAATGAAAACATCGAGCATCATCCGTAACCCATAGTGAACATACCTGCTAATTTTCACAATGATCGGTCAAGTACTATCTGATATTCCATAAAGAAGAAAAACCGTTACAGGGCGTTACAGCCGTTAGTAACGGCTATAATGGTAAACTAAAACATCGGGCATCATCCGTGAGCCATAATAAACATACCTGCTAATTTCACAAAGATCGGCCAAGTAGTTTCTGAGATATTCCATAAAGAAGAAAAAACCATTACAGGACGTTACAGCCGTTAGTAACGGCTATAACGGTAGACTAAAACATCGGGCATCATCCGTGACCTATAATGAACATACCTACAAATTTTCAGAAAGATCTGCCCAGTAGTTTTGTCTGGAGCGAGTGGAACACATTTTGACCACAGACCAAAGATAGTTCGCCCTCCGTAGGGCGTACAGTCTTTGCACGAACGGACACACACACACACACACACACACACACACACACACACACACACACACACACACACAGCATTTCTTCGTTCCCATTCTAAGGTACTCCCTGTTCTATAAGAACTGGGAGTACAAAAAAGGTAGAGCTATCAATACATCGCATAGCGATATTGAAGAACGTGGTGTTATTAATGACACGTAGCGTTGTTGGTACAGTGCCTAAATGACCGAAGTGGTAATAACACTTACCGTTGTTGGTACATTGCCCAGATGAACATAGTGGTAAGAACACCTCGCGTTGTTGGTACATAGCCCAAAATGAACATTGTGGTAATTACACCTAGCGTTGTTGGTACATTGCCCAGATGAGCGTAGTGGTAATAACACCTAGCGTTGTTGGTACATTGCCCAGATGAGCGTAGTGGTAAGAACATCTCGCGTTGTTGGTACATTGCCCAAATGACGTTGTGGTAATAACACCTCGCGTTGTTGGTACAATACTCAAATGAACGTATAGAGGTAATAACACCTAGCGTTGTCGGTACAATGCTCAAATGAACGTAGTGGTATGGTACGTTGCACATTTGGCACGTAGCGCTATCGACAAGTGACGCAAATGACACTCCCCCTAATCTCTCACGGTACACACTTTGCCCACTCCAGCACACTTCCACATCGCACCCACCATTCACACACACACACACACACACACACACACACACACACACACACACACACTCATTCCCTCCTCCACGATTATCTCATCTCATCCACCCTCCCCGTCTCCGAACCTGGATGACCCTTACTGACCTTTGTGCCGGCCTCATGACGGGGTCGGGAAGGCGATGGGGGGGCCTCATGGGACCTGGAGGGTTACCGGCCTTGCCTCGACTGCTTGGAGGCGAGCCCTGCCATCAGGCCAGACAACGCCACACGTCAAAACACAGCTGTATGGATAGAGAGACTTACACATGGCTGTATCAATGGATAGATTGACTTGAGCATAGCTGTATCAATTGATAGATAGACTTATACATAGCTGTATGGATAGATAGACTTATACACAGCTGTATGGATAGACTGACTTATACATAGCTATCATATGGATAGATAGACTTGATAGCTGTATCAATGGATAGATAGACTTATACACAGCTGTATGGATAGATAGACTTCTACACAGCTGTATAGATAGACTTATACATGGCTGTATCAATGGATAGATAGACTTATACACAGCTGTATGGATAGATAGACTTATACATAGCTGTATGGATAGATACTTATACATAGCTGTATGGATAGATAGACTTATACATAGCTGTATGGATAGATAGACTTATACACAGCCGTGTGGATGGATAGACTTATACACAGCTATGGATAGATAGACTTCTACACAGCTGTATAGATAGATAGACTTATACATGGCTGTATCAATGGATAG